>QRFJ01000047.1:2814933-3097433 GCA_006176705.1 Cocos nucifera
GGTAATTTCATGTGCTAAATTCTCACATTGGTGTTGTTTTTTCTCTTTTTTTCCTTTTCTATTTCTTGCACGGGAACATAACTAGTTATGCACTTAAACAAGCGAGTTTATTTTGTCCTTCAGCTTGGTATCTGATTTTTGCAAGAAATTCTTTACATCAGTTTTGCATCTACTGAGCATCATCCTCTTGCTTATCATTTTGTGATACTTTCTCCTGTTTGTCTCTAGTGTTACTACTATTGTTATCATCCCATGACGAAAATCTTTCACATTGATACTCCTTTGAGTCATACCATGGCTTGGATTGAATTTAGATTCTTACTCTGCAACTCCTGCTGGCCTTTCTATTTTTTTTCCCTCTTCTGCAACTGTATTCTTCCTCTTGCAAATGCTTCCGGCACCTGTGCTTCATTTACAGTTGCCTTGCAAGCTTCTTTTAGATACATAAGATGCCGAGGGCAAGAGCAAGTGCTGCAGCTGCTAAGTCAGCTGAGCCTGTAAAGCCACCAGAACTAGAACAGCAGGTTGATCTTGATGAACCTGAGGATATGATGGAAGAAGAGGTTGAATATGAAGAAGTTGAGGAGGAAGTGGAAGAGGAGGAAGAGGAAGTGGTAGAGGAGGAGGTGGAGGAGGAAGTGGAAGAGGATGAGCCTGAAGAGGAGGAAGAAGAGAATGCAACTGCTGATGGAACTGATGCAGATGCTTCTGGTGGTGCTGGTGATGCTATAAAAGTTGATGTGATGAACGATGATGAAAAGGACGAGGATGAAAGCGGAGAACATGCTGAGCTCCTTGCACTTCCTCCTCATGGATCTGAGGTTTATGTTGGTGGCATACCTCATGATGCATCAGAAGAAGATTTGAGAAGCTTCTGTGAGTCAGTAGGAGATGTTACTGAGGTCAGTTATTTTCTCCTTGTCTTATTGTGTTTCAGCAGATTATGCAAATCATATTTATGCATTTGTGGACATTGACAGGTTAGGGTTATGAAAGGCAAGGATTCATCAGAGAATAAAGGTTATGCCTTCGTTACTTTCAGAACCAAAGAATTCGCCACAAAGGCTATCGAAGATCTGAATAATATTGAATTTAAGGTGGATCCTCCTTTGTTTATATTGCCGTGTCTTTTCTCAATTCCATGCTTTCTTCATATATTTATAGGAGATGTAATGTTTCTATTGTAGAAAATTGCGTAATATCTTGTACACAAGTGTTTCATAGGATGATTGCTAAAGAGGGTTAGTTTAAATGGCTGTGTCATAGCCTTTGTGAAGCTCACTTTGATCCCACAATATAATTATGGATACAGACTATCAAGGGCAATGCGATTGACTTTTTAATTCTCTGTATTAAAAAAATAAGGGATTACATAATATGACTTCATTCTTAAATTTTCAAGCAGATTCTTTTTTTTTTTTTTTTTTTTTTTGGTGACTAAAACTATTTTGAAGTAATGGGAGACTGTCTCCCATTACTTGAACTAGCCTCCATGTTCCTTGAATGGATCTTTTAGTTCTTGGAGGGTTGCCCAAAGGCGGTATATAAGGTGTACCTGGTAAAGCTTACAAGTAAACTAGATGCATGGATGGTGACTAGGATCTTTGTTTCATTTTTAGGTAATTTCAAAATCACAGGTCTATAACAAGATCATTTATTGAGAACTACACTTTGATGATTTCAAAATCAATAGATCTCACCCAATGAATAGTATTTATCGCTACAAAAACTGCTGAGGGTGGTTCTATATTTGTGCCAAGATGAACTGCTGTAGGGGATTTATTGAAACCAATGAATTTCGAATATGATTAGGTAGCATCAGGCTGGGGAACTACACAATTGAAACCAGTTTATTTTGGAATATATAACAATATCCACAACCCCCCTGCCCCCATGGAAAAAAAGAAAAAAAGAAAAAAGAAAAAAAAAAAACCATTCTGGTAGTTTGACCCATTTGATTTATTTGTTTTAGTATTTCTGGAATATGAGTATGCGAGTTGTTATAATGGATCCTATTTGATAATACAAAAAATGGGCCTGTCATATCCATCAATATAATTCTACCTCATTGGATGTTTATTCCACTGGCTGGAGCATGTGATATATAGGATGGATCCAGGAAAAATATATTTGAACTGTGATTTAAGAATATAAATATTTGAAACAGATTGAAGGCAATGCTTTCATGTCACTGTCCGGTTCTTATTTTAAAAAGAGGCAGAGTAAAGAGTAGAGTTTTTTAAACTAAAAGTCAGGCAGTAGATTTATCAGATTCTTGCAGCATTCTTGACCGAACACTGTTATGGGCATGCAATTACTGCAGGGGAAGCAGGTAAAGTGCTCAACATCTCAAGCAAAAAATCGATTATTCATTGGTAACATTCCTAGAAACTGGGTGGAAGATGATTTGAGGAAGGCTGTGATGAATGTTGGCCCTGGGGTCACCACTGTGGAGTTGATGAAGGTAATATCTTCTCCCTCTCATAACACTTGCATTTACCCAATGGTTTTGATTTCTGTTGACATTGCTTACATAGTATGTTACTTTGTTGATGACTGTTGATATCACTTAAAAGTACTGCAGTGATCTTTTAATGTTGTTTGCACATGCTTCTTAAAGTGGGTGATTTGTCAATATTCTGTGTATGACACCTGTCTACCATTACAGGATCCACAAAATTCTAGCCGTAATCGTGGTTTTGCATTCATTGAGTACTATAACCATGCATGTGCGGAATACTCAAGAAAAAAGATGTCCACTCCAAAATTCAAGCTTGATTCCAATGCCCCTACAGTGAGCTGGGCTGACCCTAGGAGTGGGGATTCCTCTTCTAGTTCTCAGGTTTTAATTAATTCTGTTAAGGCATTTCAGCTCAGTTGTTCCTTTCTTTTGTTGTGCCAGGCAACATTTCTTCAGCACTCACATTTCTCTGCTGATCCAATTTTTTACAGGTAAAGGCGATTTATGTAAAGAATTTGCCAAAAAATGTCAGCCAAGATCAGTTGAAAAAGCTCTTCGAACACCATGGTGAAATTACAAAGGTGGTTCTGCCTCCTGCAAAGTCTGGACAGGAGAAGAGGTTTGGTTTTGTGCATTTTAAAGAGCGGTCAATGGCCATGAAGGCTCTTAAGAACACTGAAAGATATGAAATTGATGGTGATTATTTGTGCTAGTTATTTTACATGCTTTGTTATGTCTGGCTATAAATTTTCCTTCATGGCTCATTCTGATCCTCCTTGTGTCTCTTCATAAATAGGTGATGTTCTTGAGTGCTCTCTAGCAAAGCCTCCAGCTGATAGGAAAGGTGAAACAGCATCTAATGCTCAAAAAGGTCCTCTGCTGCCAAATTATCTTCCCCGCATGGGTTATGGTGTAATGGGGCCTTATGGTGCTTTAGCACCTGGTTTTGCACAGGTATGATATGCTTCTTTTACGGTAGATTCAGATAGCTGTTGCATGCTAGTTTTATACCGATCTGTGTGATTTCTGGTAGTTTTGTTATTGTAATCATACTGTTATGATGGTTATTTTGCAGCCAATGATCTATGGAAGGGGGCAGACCCCTGCTGGCGTGGCTATGGTGCCAATGTTATTACCCGATGGGCGCCTTGGATACGTATTGTAAGTACGGTAGAGATGCTAGGCTTTGTTTCATTGATGTTTCAGAAACTTCCTGACGCTAAAGGGACTACTTAAACGAATAAGGAAAACTAGACGCTTGGACTAATCTGAGGTTGTAGGTGCTAAACTGCTATCCTAGACCGGCTGCATGCCCCTGGATTTTGTGCATGGGCCCCACCAAGAACCAGTGGTTGTCTAACCTGTCTGGCAGGGGCTACATGATGCAGCATACTATTTGTTTAGAGCCCCTTGTTGGTATTTTCATCTACATTGCCTTGTGGATCTATCAGTCCTTACATTGAAAACACTTTTGTTTAACCTGGTATCTCAAGCATTGAGCTAGAGATTCCTTGCTTTGGAGTCTGCCTACCAGATCATGGTAGCACTATTCTATGAACCGTTGAGTGATTCTTGAATTATTCAGTCTAATCATTTGGTAAAACATTCTCTGAAGCCTCAACTATTTCATAACTTAAATATGGACGAAAAACATAAATTTTACTGAATATATTATCAAATATTTGTGGATTACAAAATTCATCTCCTTTTGTTTTTGTTAGTGGTGTCTTTTGAAGTTTGTTGTGAGGTCTTCCATATTGTCTCTTGCATGAGTGAGCGTACAGATATGTCTGAATTTTCATCCTTTTTATCTTTTTATTATTTTTTATATATTAGCAGAAAAAATTGTTGGACTTATTGCCTATACAACTGGCTTTCAAAAATTTGAACCTTTCTATCTAGCGAACTAAATTCTACATGCCATACTTGTGATTGTGATTTAGACGGCTACCCTTGAGCATCTGTGTGTACACGTGACCCTCCGCAAATCCAGACAATGGCAGGAGCAGCATGCATTATATCATCATCATCATCATCATTATTATCATCATCATTGTTGACGCAGAATCTGGACGTCGCCGGAGTCCGCTGGAGTGGAGGCTGATGAGGTCGCCGCTAGGGACCTGCAAAATAAAGTTCCATCCGAAGCTGATGGGAGGTGGCTCCGGCAGGACCCTCCGACGATCAAGTCAGCTCTGGCCAACAGGAATGGAGTGCTTGGAAATGAGTTTCGGAGCTTAGAGAAGAAGAGGAGAGCTTAGAGATCAAAGAGATCGGAGTTAGCATATCTGGAGGGTCCTTTTTATAGCAGAGCTTGATAGTGACAACTGCAGCCACGTGCTGGCGGGCCGTTCGAGGTCCGACGGAGTCAATCTGATGCGGAGAGGATGCCGTCTGCGTCAGATCGATAGTGATAGCCATCGTCCGCCTGGATAGCTGCTCGGTATGGCGGAGTCGTCACAGAGGGAGGCGTCTGACTGATGGTGATGGCTGCAGCTGTCTCGATACTAAGCTGCTCGTGGCTCGAATGAAAGCAGCATTGAAGGTGGACTTCGACGTGAGCCCATTTCGGAGGAGTTCGGACTCCTAGAGGTGTTTGGCCGAAGGAAGCTTGGAGGAGTTTGGCTTCTGGAGCTGATCGGAAAGCGTGGAGGAGTTCGGCTCCTGTAGGCGTCTGGCTGATCATGGCGCGTTTGGCTGAAGGAGTTTGGTCAGGCCTGGCTGGAGTTCGGCAGGAGCTCGATCGGTGAGAAGTTCGGTCGGGGACAACTGCTGAGGAGTTCGGCGTTGAGAGTCCTGAGGGAGCTCGGTCGACTGAAGGGACGGTCGCTTGAGGAGTTCGACCGCTGAGGAGTTCGAGCGTTGGGGAATTTCATTAAAGTCCGACCGCTTGGAGTTCAAGGAGCTCGGTCGCTAAGCAATTCGACCGGCTGAAGCGATTAGAAGGAGCTCGGTCAGTGAGGAGTTGAAGGGGTTTGGTTCGGACGTTGGGAGTCCGAAGGGGCTCGGTCGCTGAGGAGTTCGGCAGGCTGAAGGGGTTCGATCCGGATCCGCCCGTTGAAGCTCTTTCGTGGCTACTGGCTGCATTAAGCAGGACATCGAACTGGACTTCGGCAGGAGCGGGGTTTATCCCCAACACTAGCCCCCCCACTTTCGAGTTCGAAACTCGAAGGAAGGGATTGCAGAAAGGGCGATTGCCGAAGTCTTCTTCCGGGCTCCGTGCTGGTTCAGGTCGAAGCTTGGGGGAGATCTCATCTCCAGCTAAAGTTGATGTTGAAGTTGAAGCCCGGGGGAGATCTTATCTCCAACCGAGGTTGAGGTAGGCCTCGTCTCCTGCGATCGAGGTCGAAGGTTGAGCTCGTCGGGGGCTCGGAGGAGATCTCATCTCCTGCAGTCGAGTGTGATGCGGGCATTCGGGAGAGATCCTATCTCCTACATCCAAGCTCTCCTCTGGGGAGATCTTACCTTCTGCAGCCGAGCTTTCCTCGGGGGAGATCTTATCTCCTGCGGTTGAGGTTGAAGCGGGCACTCGGGGAGATCTTATCTTCTGCAGCCGAGCTTTCCTCGGGGGAGATCTTATCTCCTGCGGTCGAGGTTGAAGCGGGCACTCGGGGGAGATCTTATCTCCTGCAGCCGAGCTTTCCTCTGGGGAGACCTTACCTCCTGCAGCCGAGCTTTCCTCGGGAGAGATCTTATCTCCTGCAGTCGAGCTTTTCCTCGGGGGAGATCTTATCTCCTACAGTCGAGCTTTCCTCGGGGGAGATTTTATCTCTTGCAGCCGAGTTTTCCTCGGGGGAGATCTTATCTCTAGCGAGGTTGTTGCTTGCGTTAGGACGAGGTTCTCCTCCTGTTCCTAACGGAGGTTGACTCGGTCGTTCGGAAGAGATCTTATCTCTAGCCGAGGTTGTTGCTCGCGTTAGGATGAGGTTCTCCTCCTGTTCCTAACCGAGGTTGACTCGGTCGCTCGGGAGAGATCTTATCTCTAGTCGAGGTTGTCCACGGTCACTCGGAAGAGATCTTATCTCTAGTCGAGGTTGTTGCTCGCGTTAGGATGAGGTTCTCCTTCTGTTCCTAATCGAGGTTGACTCGGTCGCTCGGGAGAGATCTTATCTCTAGCCGAGGTTGTTGCTCGCGTTAGGATGAGGTTCTCCTCCTGTTCCTAACCGAGGTTGACTCGGTCGCTCGGGAGAGATCTTATCTCTAGTCGAGGTTGTCCACGGTCGCTCGGAAGAGATCTTATCTCTAGTCGAGGTTGTTGCTCGCGTTAGGATGAGGTTCTCCTTCTGTTCCTAATCGAGGTTGACTCGGTCGCTCGGGAGAGATCTTATCTCTAGCCGAGGTTGTTGCTCGCATTAGGACGAGGTTCTCCTCTTGTTCCTAATCGAGGTTGACTCGATCGCTTGGGAGAGATCTTATCTCTAGCTGAGGTTGTTGCTCGCGTTAGGATGAGGTTCTCCTCCTGTTCCTAACGAACTGTGGGGACACATAAGGGCCGCTGTCAGGGCCTCTCCCCCCATCTCGTCCTTTGTGAACGAGGCCTTCGCTTGGGAGAGATCTTATCTCTGGCCGAGGTTGTTGCTCGCGTTAGGACGAGGTTCTCCTCCTGTTCCTAACGCGGCAATTATTGACTGCTTCTTTCCTGTCATCGTATAGTTTTCGCATTCAGAAATAATATTATCGAAAGAAAAGAATTTTATTGAAAGGAAGTTACTAGCGGTGCATCCCCAAATTTTATATTTCAAGATCGTGGTAGCGTTGTTCCTCCGCGTTTCTTCGACAATAAGTCCCGGGGTGGACGACCTCCTCATGCTCGCCTTTTCAATTTGGTGCAAGTTCTTATCGCCGGGAGACGATGAATTGCTGATGCACCAAGCTCCTCCTAGGGGCAATGTGGATGAGGCCGTAAGGTGGCCGATCTTCTTGCGGTCTCTAGCTATGGCAGTGCCGAGCTTCTTGCCGTCTCTGGCTATGGCAGCGCCGAGCTTCTTGCCGTCTTTGGCTATGGCAGCGCCCTCGGCCGATCTTTTCCTTCTTCAGGCTGGTGCCGGAGGAATTTACCTGGCCGCCCCTTTCTGACAGCTCCTCAATTTCGTCTCGGAGCTGCATGCATTCCTCAGTGTCGTGGCTGTGATTGCGATGGTAGAGGCAGTACTTCCTTCGATCGCGCTTGTTTGGGGGAGACTGTAACCCTTTTGGTCTTGGCAGCTGGTTCTTCACTCTGGTGAGAATCTGAGTTCAAGGAGCGTTGAGGGGGGCATAGTCGCGGAACCTTCCGGGAGGAGGGCTTCTTCGCGCCCCTGTCGGGGCTCCCTCGGTGACGAGTTCGAGGAGTTCGGGCCCGCCTACTTTCGGAGAGGGTCTGCGAGCGCGGCCGAACTTCGCTCGGTTCTCCATCGTCCGCCAGCCGCTCTCTCAGGGCTTCTTCGTCCTTCAACTTGAAGACTTCTTCCGCACGGGCATATCTCTCAGCCCGAGCCAGTAGATCGGCGAAGTCCTTGGGATACCTTTTTTTCAGGGAGAACAGCAAGTCATTTTTCTGAAGGCCGCCCTTGAGTGCGGCCATCGCAACAGACTGGTCCAAGTTTCGGACCTCCAATGCCGCGACGTTGAACCGGGTGACGTAAGCCCGGATGGATTCCCCCTGCTTCTGCTTGACACTCATCAGGGAATTCAAACCTCGGCGCGGACGTCGGCTGCTGACGAAGTGGGCTGTGAATTGATTGCTCATCTGGTCAAAATAGAAGATCGTGCTCGGCTTCAATGCTGAGTACCAGTTTCTAGCTACTCCCTTTAAGGTAGATTGGAAAGCTCGGCAGAGTATGGCGTCTGAAGCACCGTGAAGTAGCATCATGGCACGAAAGGCCTCCAGATGATCAACCGGATCAGAAGTTCCATCGTAGCTCTCAAGTTGAGGGAGCTCGAAGTTCGGTGGAACGGGTTCTTGCATAATTCGGAGGGAGAAAGGAGGTTCGGCGTGGACGTCGGCTTGATGAGCCGGGGCGACGTGGTCGAGCTCTTCAATCCATCGGTCCATTTCTCGCAGTCTGCGATCGAGGGCGTCATCTTGGTTGCAAATCTTGGGGGCTTCCGGCTACAAATAGGGAAGGTCTCCCCCAGAAGAGAACTGTGATCCGAACATGGATCCTCGATTCTCTGTTTCCCCTTCTCAGGGGTGACAGGTACGTTAGCCCTGGTACTCTTCCTTGGGGTCAGTTTCCGACATTCCGATGATGGGTTTCCTGGTGGAGTCGTCATCGGGGGCTGCTGTATGGCCTGTAATGCCTCCGTGACGCCATGGACCTGTTGGACAAGCTGGTCGAACTGCTTCACATCCACCGCGGGTACAGATGGAACCCGAGCTACTGGGGCTGAAGCAGGAACAGACGGATCTGGATGGGATCGGACCGTGGAGGCCGCCGAGCGCCGAGTCGAAGCTCTCCTCGGAGGCATTTTCTCTTCGGAAGAGAAGAGGGAGATCTCCGGAGAGGGAAGAGAAAAATCGTCGCCGAGCACTCCTTTAAGAATAAGGGAACCTCGGAGGTTTGGGATGGCCCTCCTTCTAGCGCCAATCTGTTGACGCAGAATCTGGACGTCGTCGGAGTCCGCTGGAGTGGAGGCCGATGGGGTCGCCGTCGGGGACCTGCAAAATAAAGTGCCGTTCAGAGCCGGTGAGGGGTGGCTCCGGCAGGACCCTCTGACGATCAAGTTAGCTCTGGCCAACAGGAATGGAGTGCTCGGGAATAAGTTCTAGAGCTTAGAGAAGAAGAGGAGAGCTTAGAGATCAGAGAGATCGGAGTTAGCGTATCTGGAGGGTCCTTTTTATAGCGGAGCTTGATGGTGACAACTGCAGCCGCGTGCTGGTGGGCCGCTCGAGGTTCGACGGAGTCAGTCTGATGGGAAGGTGCCGCCTGCAGTGGGTTGATGGTGATAGCCATCGCCGTCTGATAGCGGATCGCTGTCGTTGACGGCGGATTGATGGTGATGGCTGCAGCTGTCTCGATACTGAGCTGCTCGGGGCCGAATGAAGAGTTGAAGGTCTTCGATGTGAGCCCATTTCGGAGGAGTTCGGACTTCTGAAGAGGAAGCTCGGAAGGAGTTCGACTCTTATAGGCGCACGGCTAAGGCTCGGTCGCTGGGGAGTTCGGCAGGAGCTCGGTCGGTGAGAAATCCGGTCGGGGGACGACTGCTGAGGAGTTCGGCCGCTGAGAGTCCGAGGGAGCTCGGCCGACTGAAGGGACGGCCGCTTGAGGAGTTCGATCGCTGAGGAGTTCGGGCGCTGGGGAATTCCATTAAAGCCCGGCCGCTTGGAGTTCAAGGAGCTCGGCCGCTAAGCAATTCGGCCGGTTGAAGGGGTTAGAAGGAGCTCGGTTGGCGAGGAGTTGAAGGGGTTTGGTCCGGATGCTGGGAGTCCGAAGGGGCTCGGCCATTGAGGAGTTCGGTAGGCTGAAGGGGTTCGGTCCGGACCCGCCCGTTGAAGTTCTTCCGCGGCTATTGGCTGCATTAAGCAGGGCATCGAATTGGACTTCGGTAGAAGTGGGGTTTATCCCCAACAATCATCATCATCATTATCATCATTATAACTCTCTCTCTCTCTCTCTCTCTCTCTCTCTCTCTCATATATAGTTGTATGATGGTCTCAAGTAAAATCTGTCTTGTTTTATACCTAGATAGGCCTTGTGTCTTGCAGGCAACAACCCGGAGCGGCTGTAACCGCACCTCAGCAAGGTGGTAATCGGAGTGCCAGCTCTAGTGGGGGTCGGAAAAGCAATGATAATAACCGTGGGCGCAGGTTCCGTCCTTATTGATGCACCTTGCCAATTGTTTGCAGGTGTGAATCCTTTATGCAGAACATGGGTCGTCGGAATAATTATCAGCTTAGAATTTTTTATATGAGCTTGAGGTATGTACTCCAGTTTGGGACAGTTTGTGTATTGTGTAACCTAGTGGGGTAGCAAGAAGATGGGGCATCACATGCTTGAACAACCTCGTGTATTTGTAGTTGACTGGAGGGCGTATTATTTTGATTTCTAGCCATTTACTGTCATACGGGTAACGATTCCAGCGACTTGCTGTGCGTGATATAGTTTTAGCGCGTGTATTGTATGTGCAAATGTTCAACTCCTGAAGCCATGGAAGGCTTTTGCTTGATTATTTAATTATTAGCTCTCTGGTTGTATGGATGGTTTTGTCGTGTTTTATCTATGTCTAGAACTTAAAAAGAGGGTTTAAACATATATTTGTTTGTTAGATCAGAGCTTGGTAGCCTGCCTATCTTCCTCACGCCGCATATCGTCCGGTCTCCCTTGTGCCTTCTTGGCGGAGGATGGTTTCGGGCACGAGTCTGGCCGCTGCACTGCCCTCACTGCTACTGTAGCCCTTCTTTGCGTGCCAGGGACCGCGCAGGCATCAGTGTGAAAGGGCCCAGGCCGCGCTGGAGTGCATCATGTTCCAACTTTCGTATGTAATCTCGATCAAGTAAGAAAGCAAGAAGCAATATTTGCGTATAGAAGGGTAGAGGTTAGCCTCTCTTCATTTTTTTTTTTTTTAATATTATTTAGATTTTTAGCAAAATTGTTTTAATAAATCCATGCATGACACTTGTCCGTTAATGGATAAGGATTGACTCAGAAAACACGTAGGCCCGGCAGATGATTCCCTGCTTATGGGGTACAAGCTGCTGCAATGTTTGCTGTCCGCCGCGAGACAGCTGATCTGATTCCAACAGAACACGATTATTCCCCTTGAACGCACGAGACGGGAAGATACCAAATCTAATCATCACTAAAACATCGATGGAAAGGTCTCACTTTTCACTTTTTTTTTTTTTTTTACTGTTTTCTTTTTGACTCATTTATTTATATATTTAATATTTTATTTTATTTTATTTTATTTTTTGAGAAAGAAGCATGGTTTTGATACCTTTGAACCCTTGACTCCTTCAAAAAGGTTGTTGGTCGTCGTATCCATGGTTTGAAATAACAGTGTTATAACCGTAACAATAGACATTATAGCAATTACAGTCACCTTCCGTTACATTACTAAGGTAAATAGCATAAGAAAATTATAGCAGTCTTTACTTTCTATTATTTTTTATAATAATATATTGTAATGATCTTTATTTTCACTTGTAGTTTTAATTTTTTTAAAAATATCTCCATGCAAAAATGAGTGATGTTGATGCCGATTTCTGTCGGGCATCGGAATGGTTGGAGTAGGTGGAGTGCCAGTTCACCTGAAAAAAATCTGCAAGGAAAAGTTTATACTGGAGATAGCTCCGACGCTCAAGTTCGAGTATTTTTCATACCTATCCTGGAGTTTTCTTTTAATCATTTTTTATATGTGGAGATAGAAATATCGCATGGTGATATACTCGTGCGATCCTAAAGAATCGTGTGAAAAAAATGTTAGAAGTTGAGAGCACTAGTAGGGCCGTTCCTCTTGAATCGTGTCTCTCATGATCAGATGATTAGACTATCATGCATGGGCTTGAGAATCGAAATGGTGCTTGGACGATGATTTGTTGATCATAAATGGATGTCAGAAAATCATTTTATCTGAGCACCCCACTTGTCGATTGTCAATATGCCTTATCGAAGTTCTAGATGGCGAGTGTCACGATGCGTGCTTGGCACAACTAACGGTCTCCAATAGGACCTCGATCAGTAGCTTCTCTTTTGATCGGGTGTAGGTCTGGCCAACTAGAAGTCGACACATGGGATCATTTCTCGAGGGGGAGTCATGAGGGGTGAAGAGGAGAGGAGGGATCCCACCGACTGTTAAGCCAGTTCTCTCAATCAAATCCTATCAATGTTTGTTACGATGGTCATTTATTATCTGCGAACGGAGCATTTAATGATTCCATGATGCAATAAGTGATTATCAGGATGATTTGATTAGATGTGCTTTTTTATCATGGCGCGTAGCTTAATAATTGAGTACGCCTAAAGCGATGTGACTTGATGGGACTGAGGGAGAGCCGATCGATTGAAGATTAGAGGCTTCGAATGGAAAACCCATAGAATTCGATCGATGAGCCTTTGGCAGTATGGATGAGGGATCATCATAGACGTCCATCGAGTTTGGGTACATTTTCATCAATTCGAGAAATAGTCGGTCAGAAGGAACCATCATAAAGCTAGGGACAGCGAGGTGCTTTGATCTTCTGGACTTGAACTTTTTTGGGCTTTGAATCTTTTCCACGTTATTGGATTGTGCTGATTTTTCTCCAATAAATGATATATTATTTTTTATTATTCTAATATTTATTTTTATATTAAAAATATAAAAATAATTTTTTAGATGAATAATTATGGTTGTTAGCATTTATAACCATCAATAATGGATGGGGTCAGGGTTTTAAATAATAGCATTATAACTGTTACAATGGTTATGATAGTGATTTTAGCCATTTACCATTCCATCATTAAGATAAATAATATAAAAAGTTTAAAATTTATAATAATCATTATCTATATTTCTTATTTTAATGGATAATAATAACATAAAAGTTGATATTTATTTCATTTGTATTTTAAATAAACAAGTTTTAAATTTAAAAATTCTCTCCAATAATAATTGAATATAAAAATATATAATTTTATATAACGAAAAATAATTTTTTTTACTATTTCATTTTTTATTTATTATTTTTCATTATAACATCATTATAGCTGCCTCTATTTCAACGCTTACTTTAACATTAAAAATTTAAAACGTTGTTACCGGAGTCTGGATATAGACAATGACTATTATAACCATTATAACCATAAATAACAGTTTTGGTGGGGGCATTATAATGGGATAATGTGTTACTTAAAATTTTGGTTGTACGCGCCAAAAAAAAAAAAAAAAAAAGAAAATCGGGAGCAACGGTGGATGCTTGCCTTTTGGAAAAGGGCGGGGAAATGGAGTTACATTGGAAGCCGCAAGGGGAACCGACTCGAAATGCTTCAAGAGGTGTGCCTTTTGTGCGATGGGGTAATCCAGTAACAAGCAACAGGCGTCCGTTCGCTTGTCGTCTTCCGCCACTCCGATGCACGTGCATATCACGTGACCAGTGCCTCTATATATACACGGTGAGGAGAAGGCAACCCGCAGTCAGAGGAGAAGCTCGTTTCTGTAATGCGTCTGGGTATGGAGGTCGGGGGGCGCGTGCGGGTGACTTCGAGTCTCTAGAGGGTGAGAGGGAGGAAAAGAGGGAGAAGGAAATGGGGAGAAGAGGAGATGGAGAAGAAGTCAAAGACGGCAGTGGCGGCGGCGGAGATCCTCACTGGAGGGGAGCCGGCAGTTTTGGGGGAAGGAAGGGGTGGGTGGGGGATTTCCAGAGGGATCTTGTGGCGGGGGCGGTGATGGGTGGGGTGGTGCACACGGTGGTGGCGCCGATCGAGCGGGCGAAGCTGCTGCTCCAGACCCAGGAAAGCAACGCCGCCCTGCTCGGCCACCCGCGGCGGCGGCGCTTCCGGGGGATGGTTGACTGCATCGCCCGCACCGTCCGGGAGGAGGGTGTCCTCTCTCTCTGGCGCGGGAATGGCACCAGCGTCCTCCGCTACTACCCTTCCGTCGCCCTCAACTTCTCCCTCAAGGTATGCCTCCGCTCTCTCCCTCTCTTGCTGTTTCTTGCGTGCGATTCTTGGATTTGCATGTAAATTTCCCCATATATCTGCGATATTGTACTGGATGTTTATGGGACTCGTTCTGGTTGTTCGTTTGCAGAGTGTTCTTGATTCACTCTTCGCTGGATTAGGTTCTTGGCGTTAGCGTTAATTTTCCTGGATTTTGTTAGGGATGACATGTTTAGAAGTTTCTTGAATTCTTGTTATGTATGGATTTCATCTTGGTACGTGTTCGTTTGCGGATGAGTTCTTCACTCGTTAGATTAGGTTCTTGGACATTTCTTCGCATTTGTTTTCATTTCTCCTAGTCTCTCTATCTAGCGAACTGGTTTTTGGCTAGGGATTACGTGTTTGGAAGTTTCTTTAAATGTTTTCTTGAGAATTTATTTACACAGTGGCCCAATGACAGCCTTGGTTTTTTTGATAGTCTTTGTGGTGAAGAGCATCATTAATGGTAGTGCCAGAGTTGCTTGCAGCTGGTTTTGATTAATACGACTTTAACTTAAGCTGTTAGCGTACGTGGAAATCAACTCGAAAGAGTTATTTGTAATGGAATAATTTTTCTACGAATTTACATGAAGAAATATGTCTCCGTTGCACTTTGCAACTGTTATTGGAAGCCTCGTTTTTATAGTAACTGTTGGTGCAAAATTTGATTGCCGTCAGAGAAATGCTGGGGTCGGAAAAGATGAGGTCGCCGTCGATAATCTGTAAAACAAGTCTCGTTCAGAGCCTGGGGTGGCGGCTCCGGCAAGATCCTCAGTCAAGAAAGTTAGCTTTTTCGGTCAATAGAAATGGAATGCTCAGTTAAAAAAGTTGTAGAATTTTCGGAAGGAAGAAGAGAGCTTAGAGAAAACATATCTGGAGGGTCTCTTTTATAGACGGAGCCTGTAACAAACTGATAGCAAAAGCCGTAATTATCGAATAGTGGGCCACTTGGGGTCATGTGGAGTTTGTTATGGAATATAGTGGTTGTTGTCGTGAGATATCAGTCCGTTTGAGATTTGATCATCAAAGTTTGAAGAAATGGGTGTTAGTTGGTGATGATCTTTGAGATGTATCAATTTTAGAGGAGTTCGGACTCTTCTAAGATAGTCCGGATGTGGGTCGGTTCATGCCGTGTACGAGATCGGACTCGTGCGGAGATCTTTCTGGAGGAGTCTAGAAGGAGTTCGGCTGTTGGAGGAAGAATTTTCGATTGAAGCTCTTTTATGATTACCAGTTATATTAGGCTAAGCATCAGATTGGACTTCGGCGGGAGCGGGGTTTATCCCAATAATAGTTTTCCTACTCCCGAGTTTGAAATTCGAAGGAAGGGAGGAAAAAAGACGATGGTCGAAGTCTGGTCCCGGATTTCCATGCTTGTCAGGACGAGACGTTTTGGTGTTTAACATGCTAGCACCGAAACTTTTTAAGTCTGAAATGAGTCTGAAAAGATGGTCCTTCGAATCTTCTATCAAAACTCTGTCATAGGTACGGTGCCATAAAGACTCCGCCCGTCGTCGCTCTTCTGTCATGATGAGTGGGACACGTGGCGCATGCAGATTGACCGAAGTCGATCCACAATCATAACTGCTTCGATTTGCCTCTGGCTATTTAAGGCCTTCTCCTATTGTTCGGAAGTTATCTCTGCCCAAGTCTTCTTCCTTCGGCCCCTGTTCACCTTTTTTCCGTGGGTCTTATCCTTCTCTCGCCTTCCTGAGCTTCGGACATCCTTTTAATTGATCCCCATCGCATCCATCGTCCTTTCATTCTCCTCGGACAGTTTAGATCAGTTTCCTAATCTTTCTCTTAGATTATTCGTGCTTATCATTTTTGACTCCTTGTCTTTTTAATTTTTTTTGGGGGGAGGGTTTTCTTGGGGTTCATCTTGATTCGAATGTCTTTCGAAACCTCCCACTCCATCGGTTCATGGGGCTCGTTCGGACCAACTTTCTTTGATTCTACACCCCTGGCCGAGCCTAGGATCATATCCCGCTCGTCTTTTGCTCCAAACATCATCCCGTCTGTCCTTATCCCGGACGATCTTTTCTTGATCCGAATCCAATATGGAATCCCTTTAGAATATGATCTTGAATTCTCCAGCTCCGACGATCGGATCAGTTCTCCTCCGATCTGTCGGTTTTGTTTGTACTTAGAAGCTTTGCGTGCCGAGCTTAGACTCCCGCTGCCCCCATTCATAGTTGCTCTTTTTCGATTTTTAAACATTCCCTTCGCATCTGTCGTACCGAACTCCTTTCGGTTTGTCATAGGTTTTCTCTTCCTCTGTCGATTGGCCGAAGTCCAATCGATCATTTCGCTTTTTAGAAATTTTTATACCTTCTTGCGCCATCCTTCCACGAAGAATTGGTGGTACTTTCCTCCCACGTCGGCAAGAAGGGGTTATTGAAAGGTGCCCCTTTTTTCGTTCACAACTGGAAGGAAAAGTACTTTTTTGTACATTGCCCGATCTTGCCATTAGGTCTTTCTTTATGGGGTTACATTAGAGAGTCAGTTCGCCGAGCTCCTAGCTTAGACGGAGCCGACTTGATTCCTCCGATAAATTCAAGGTGTACCGAGCTCCTCTTCTCGACCTTCTAAAGGAACAGATCTTGTTCAACCTGGATTTGAGTCCCCACGATCCTGTTGGTACATCTTTTGATTTTTGAATCCACACGATTTCGCGCACGTATATTGCTATTGACCGCTCTTCTTTTTCTGCTACAGAAACGGATGCACAAGCCGTCAAGATGTTTACCAAAGGGCTCTTCACCGGGAAGAGGAAGGGGAAGGCGCAAGAAGACGGCTCAAAGAGGGCGAAGGTTGGTGTTTTCAGCTTCGGAGTCCCCGCCCCCACTGCTGCTGTGTCCGATGTCATCATCGATGCCGAGATTGCCCCAACTGCCGAGGTTGACACCGCTAGCGCAGGCCCGATGCCTTCCATGCCCTCAGGTCCCTCCAGCGGGGATCAGATTTCAGAGCTCCTTGTTAGAAAAAGGACAGGAGAGGGAAGGAAAAAGAAAGCCGTTGCGAAGCCGTCCTGTAAGGCTCGCTTAGGCGGACCGGATGGCAACGACAACGAATGAGGGCTGGATCCCTTCGACAATATGAAGATCGTTCGGGATCTTGCCGACAGGTTTGCCATGCCTAAGGTGGTGGACCAGATGGCCGACCTAGACCTGCGGTAGCTCATCTGGAGTTCTCTCGGAACCATCCTCAAGGTGATTGCTCCGTTGCTCGACTCTTTCTTTTCTCTCCTTTTCTCTCTTTTTTTTTTTTAACATTAATCGTTTGTTACAGTTGGATCACCGGATGCTCGCTCACATCAAGAGGGCGCGTTGTCAGGAGGCGGAGGCACAGAAGGTCCAGAAGGACCTTCGAGCTGAGGTCCGCCGTCGTCAAGAGAGGGTCGACGAGGTCGAGCATCTTGCCGAGGAGAAGGTGGCGAACATCGAAAATCTTCAGGATGCGCTCCGTGAGGAGTTTGCCTCGGCCGGACTGAAGGCTGCACTGGCCCTGGAGGAGGAGAGGAGGAAGGAAGCCGAAAATAGGGTTGCCGAACAAGAGACCCAAATGGCGAAGTCGATCTCGGAGGCAATGACTCAGGCCATGGAAGAGTTCAAGACTTCTTCCGAGATGCGGAACCTAAACGTCGAGTTCGGTTAGGAAGTGTTTATCAAGGATTTTGAGTTCTGTGAAGGCAGGGTAGTTCGAAGATTCTTCGAGCTCAATCTCGGCTTTTTGGAGGAGGAAGACGACGTGGAGGCGGGACCGTCTAATGCTGTAGTCGACCTTTCCTTCGACGAGCTCGCTTCTGGCTCGTCTGAATTCGTCGCAGAGGCGTCCAAGCTAATTCAGGAACCTGAGGCGGTCAAGAGCGATCCGGCTCCATTCTCCGAGGTTGAGATCCTTGAGTAGTTGTACTTTTTTTTGTCTTGTACTCAAGTTTTGATTAAATGAAGTGAATTTTTTTTGATACCCTTGAGTGCTTTTCGTATCTCGAATGCAGTCTCCCACCAAGACCGATCCACTGCCTTAGGGGGTTTCGATAAAGCTCTTGATAAAAAACCTGAGGAAGGAAGTTCATCTTCTGAGGAAGAAGTTGAAGAAGACGGAGGACGACCTTTGAGTCTTACGAAAGAATGCTTCTGAGGCGACCAAAAAGGTCACTCGCCTCCGAGGCTTGCATATGAAGGAAGCGGTGAGCTTTAGTATTCGGAAGGGCAACTTCGAGAAGGAGGTCGCCGAACTCAAAAGAAATGCCAGCGAAGATCAGCTCTCTTGAAGCCGACTTGAAGGATATCGGGGAAAAGATCTGTCTTCTAGAAGGAAGCTCGCCGTGGTCTACCGACAAGGTCCGGTACGACTCGGACTGATCAATAAAGTTTTTTCAGCTTCAAAAGCAGCTGCAAGATACTGAGGACTGGCATAATAGCTTTCGATTGACCTAGGTGGAGAAGATGTCCAGGCTTATAGGCGAGCTTAAGGTTGCCAAAGACGAGACAGCTCATTTTCGAAAGCGACTGCATAATAACCAAGGAGCCAGTGCGAGTGGTGAGTCGGAGGAGATGGCCTCCTTGAAGAGGACCATTGGTGAGCTTTCAGAGATGGTTGGGGCGGAGCAGGCCGAGGTTCAACAGCTGAAGCTTCAGCTTGCCTGTGAACATCGGGCTGTTGAGGACGTGGAGGCCGAGTCTGAAGTTTTAAGAAGATAGCGGCGAGAGCTCGAGGGTAAGTTTCAGCTCGCCAACAAAATATATGTAGATGGTCTCTTCCAGAAGAAGAAACTTGAGGAGGCGATCCTTAGGCTAAAGCAGACCTTGGTGATGGCCAGAGCTGGCAGCCCGAAGTCCGAAGAATCCAGTTCGCCTTAAAGCTTCGGCCTCTTCTCCCTCTTTTTTCTTTCTTTCAGTGTAATCGGCTTTGTCGGCCTATGCTTTGTTTGTAATGAATTCGTTTTTGTAATGAAATAATACATTTTTCGCTATTTTCGTTTCGCATGAACCTGAGGCCTATTTGCGGTCTTACCTTCTTTTCCTCATTTTTTTCTCTGTCGTTTTCTTATGAAATGCTTGTTGCAGACGCCGAGCTCGTTGTGAACGCCGGGCTTATTGTGGACGTCGAACTAGAGCCTCTCTTGCAAATCAGGATAAGGTTCTGCCTTTCGCATTTGACGTAGTCAGGTTGTCATGGAAATACACGTGTAAGGATTCTCCACCAAGCTTCTTCCATCTCTACGTCTTTGGTCTACGAGGTTTCGACTTTCGTTCATGTTAGGATGAGGCTTTTCTTCAGTTCTTAACATGGCTTATGGGGGTGCGTTAGGGTCGTCGGTAGGGTCTCTCCCTCCATCATATCTTATATCGACGAGGTTGTTGGCTTTGATCATGTTAGGACGAGGTTCTCCTCCTGTTCCTAACGTGGCTCGTGGGGCTGCATTTTGGGCCGTTGACAGGGCCTCTCCCCCCATCCCATCTTAAGTGGACGAAGTCTTCGACTTTGCTCACGTTAGGATGAAGTTATCCTCCTGTTCCTAACGGGCTGTAGGGGCACATTAGAGCCGTTGTTAGGGCCTCTTCCCCCCATCCCGTCTTAAGTGGACGAGGTTTTCGACTTTGCTCACGTTAGGACGAGGTTCTCCTCCTGTTTCTAATGGGTTGTAGGGGCACATTAGGGCCGTTGTCAGGGCCTCTCTTTACTCATCTCGTCTAAAATGAACGAGATCTTCGACTTTGCTCACGTTAGGACGAGGTTCTCCTATTCCTAATGGGTTGTAGGGGCACATAAGGGTAGGGCCTCTCCCCTTATTTCGTCTAAAATGAACGAGGCATATAGGGTGGTACGGCAAATCATGTCTTACTGACATTTAATGTGTCAATAAATTGGTTACTGTTACTTTACATACATGAGAGAATGACTTGTTTATTAAATATGTGGGTTATAGTGATTGAAGAAATGACAAGAGGAAGTGGCAATGACCAAAGATTGCTAAAGGAACCTATCTTTGAATATGCACATTGTGTATATTTCAATTGAATTATGTAGGAAATTTTAGTTTGATGATGTGCCATTTATCTTGCCTAATATCATGAAAAACGTTAATGATGCACATGCATATATTTCTTACATGTTGTGGAAGTATGTAGTGTATCTTTTGTAAGATTTATTAGGTATTATAAGAAGTGAAAACAGAGACTTCATCCTACAAGCATGCTGGGTTTATATTAGGTGGCATGGTGAAGTGGCAATGACCCAAAGATTGTTAAAGACTCTTTCTTTGAATATGCATATCGTGTATATTTCATATGAATTATGAATGAAATTTTAGTTTGATAATGTGCCATTTATTTTTCCCAATATCATGGAAAACTAAATGATACACTTGCATATACCTCCTATGCCTTGTGAAAGTATGTGGTATGGCCTTCCGTGAAGATTTGTTAGGTATTATAGGAAGTGAAAAAAGAAACTTGCATCCTACAAGTAAGTTGGTTTTAAATTAGGTGGCATGGTGTGGTTATTTAGTCAAATATTATTTGTTTTCTTATTTAACAGAGCTAGTCCTTGAATAACAGGAGAAGTGGACACATGTTTCATGCCAATTAATACAACCAAAACTGTCTTTGTGCCGACAAGTATGACTTTTGCAATCAAGAAGCAAATTAAGATTGAACAGAGAACCCTTGCATATGTTAGATTTTCTTCAGAACTCCAATAATTTACAACCCCTAGTGTCCAAATTGAAAGCAGGGCTGCATACTGTGGGGCAGGCCAATAGTGTGTTAGCCAGATTGCTTGGCCCTTTTTTTGCCATGTTCTGATGACAATTTATTTATAGGTTTGGGCTTTAATTATGATTGAAGAAAAGGGGGTCAAGTTTGACATGCTTTGACTGCTGTATTCTTTTAACATGAGTCTTAGTTCCATATGTCTGATCTACAAATGCCGGTTAACTTGAATCATTGGACTACTGAAATGCCTGAATTTTTGCATGGTAAGTGTTATAACAAATAGTGCTTGCAAAGGTTTGATAGGGTCATATTGCTTAATGTATCTTGAGAACTTAGGCATGATCTTTGGACCAATCATTAGCCACCAATCCTGAAATCATTGGCCAAGGATAACCTGTTGAATCCACTTGGATTTCAACTACGTATCTGGTTATTCAGTTCTTAGGATGAGTTCTCTGATTGGAGGAATCTGGTGCATAGAGCTTTTTTTACATGAGAATCTGAGAAGGTTAACAGAGTATTCAAAAAGAGAAATGGTTTTCACACATATGGTAATGCTTATCAAGGAAGCTAGTCAATGATGCAAATCTGCTGTTATTTTTGGCCAAGACAGCCATAGTTCTTACTGAGATGTGTTCTGTCAGGCTCTAAGATCAGGTTCTAAGATAGAGCAAGATCTTGTAGAAATTAACGTGCTAGACTTGCTAACATGGATTTCAGTACTGATGCATACCGGCCATATTGGTTTGTGCCATACTGGTATTGCCTTTCATACTGATAACATACTAACACATGATAATTCACCTCTATTTTGCTATCTCTGCACCAATAGGTGTATCGTGTGTCAATATGATACTATACCATATCAAGGAGCTGCTGATACATGTATCGATGCTATTACTTTAAACCTTGCTTTATACATGTATTGATGCTATTGCTTTTAATCCCTTGCTTTATACATGTATCGATGCTATTACTTTTAAACCTTGCTTTTTAGTGCATCAAAGTGTAGCTAAAGCTAGAAGGGTTGAGCATAAATAATACATCACGGTATTTTGAGCACAAGTTATGGATTTTATCTTTAATTGTTCGAGGTTGTAATTTGGTTGGAGCTTTATCGGACAAACACCCATTATCTTCTGCTTTTGATTACTGATAATGCAGAACATTTAAAAGTCTACTCCTATTGTCTTGTTAACAGCATGATCCTATAATTCTCTAATAAACTTAGATTTTTAAATTGTTGTTTATTGTCGTCATAGACATTTAAAAGTCTACTCCTTTTGTCTTGTTCACAGCATGTTCCTATAATTCTCTAATAAACTTAGATTTTTAAATTGTCGTTTTTTGTCATCATGAACGTTGCAAGTCTTTTTCAATTTTAAACTCTGCGTAATGCATCTTAGATGACACCATTGCTTGAGAATGGGTGGTGAACAGAATAGGGTTTAAAGGGCCATTGGACATGATACACATTCAGATTTGGGTATATATGACAACAAAATTGATGTGGAATTCTTGAATAGGAACTGTCGGTGGCCTCGGACTGTTGGTGTAAATCTGCAGCTCACTGGATCCTTTGTTGAGGATGAAGTATTGTGTGTACATAGAGAAAGTAATGGATTTGCTGAGTGGTTAGTGAACCAAGCATGACTGAAGGAGGTAGCATGACACAGTTGACTTTGTACCAAGCAGGACATAATGATAACCTTGGGTGGAATTAAATGGATAAGGTCAGTGAATTTGAGAATGCAAGTTAGCTCGTAATTATAAGGATTTTTGAGTGTGTAAATGGATTATGGATGTTCTATGAAAGTTAAAGATAATAAAGAGAATTTAGTTAGCAGCATCCTCTATAACCAGACAATATGTAGGCCTCTATAACCGTGTAGGTCATCCAAGTTATCATCTATTTGACAGAAAGATTGATCTTCTGTTTAAAATGTTATGGAAAGAGGCCAATGTGCAGTTTGGATGGAAATATATGCAATTCTTTACTTTGCCTTTTATCTATATGAACAGTATGCTTGTACTCCCTGCTGTTAATTATGTGCAATTGGCATTTTATCATAAGATTGACTGCATGTTCCATGTTAACAGATTATTGACTTTGCAAATCTCTTTCATGTTCAAGTTTTGAGGGAATAACCTTTTAAGGCCTGTTTTCTGTCATCATCTATTATTGTCTAACATTTGAAAATGCACATTGAAAAACATCAGCCAGTGAATAGCCAGAAGAAAAATGCCATATCTAAGTTAATCAAGTATTTGCCAAAGTGGACTTGGTAGAATATAGAAAACCATGTTCATTTGTGACTGGACAGTGTAGGAAATCTTCTAGTATTCTGGACTTGAATGACTGCTAATCAGAACTTTATCAAGGACAAATGATCCATGATACGATCGTGATCATGGTTTTAACCTCCTGTGTGACAAATTTGAATGACTTATGATAAGCTTCATCCTACTATTCTAACACCATGCTAAGTTCCTTTGTTTTCAGCCACCTACTCCTGCAGTTGCTCTAGAATATCATGTCTAGTTAGAATATTTCGCAAATTATACTGTAGCTTCTCTTGCATCGTTAACTAGATTTCATCAAAGCATTCTGCTAATGTTGTTATATATATTATTTTTTTATTTTTCTTTCTTTATGATAATTTTAACAAATAAAGATTTTCTCACCATGTAAGTTCATGTTTAATGCAAATGCCTACTCCCAGTCCTATCAAGCTACATGATAATGTCTAAAATTTTAATTTCATGATTGCGCATATTGAGGTAGATCAATGGGAGAATATTGAGCTAAAAATTTACCTATACAATATGCGTGCAGATGCAAAATATGTCATGGACGGTCTAATTATAGAATTCCTCATCTACAGCATTTAAATTGCCTTAAATTGTATTGTCAATAAAGATGGACAGTTTCAACGGCAAGAAATAGTGATTTGTTTTGTGATGAAATTTCGGTCCATGTGCTGTAACTTGTAAGATGTTCAGGTCATGATTAGTTGTGTGAACTTAATACTATATTTTTTTAACCATACATTTCTAGATCTGATCTCATATATGGTTTAGGAGTGTCTGACTAGTTTTGCCTGATGGTTTGTGTTCATTATGATGGTCCTCCGTGTATTTAGGAAACTCTAACATTAACGTTCACTTCATGTCCTCTTGATGCAAGCAAACATTTAAACTTCTTATGCCCTCTTAAATTAGCTGGGTTTTGAAATTATTGGCTTATTATGTATCTCTGTGTGCTCATGCACTTGGAACCTGGCAGAAATCTCTCTCTCTCTCTCTCTCTCTCTATATATATATATATATTTGCATGTGCCCGTGGTGAATATGGTGAGGATGAGTTTGTTTTTCACTACTGTTCTGAAAGAGCATTGCTCCGGCAACCTAGATAGTCCCTTACACGGAAACCTGGGCACCTGCATTAATGTTTCGCATCATGTTCGAATGTGGAAGATGAGATTGATATGTGAATTACTGTTGGATGTTTTCAAATGGTATCTCCCATTTACTTGATCTATACACACACACACACACACACATCATTTTGTGGGTTTAACCATTTTGTTTAAGATTCATGGTTATATTTGTTAACTTTTAAACTTTATCATTTTTGGACCGACTTGATCGTTGGGCGTCCACCTAGGCTTTAAGCTTCCCCTTGATTGCCAAATTAATGCCTGTGGCCTTTTAGAGCGTTACAAGCTCCACTGCTGACTTTGAGCTCTTGCAGTTTTGTCGACCATCATGTGCGTGAACATACCCTCCTGAGCTCTAATATCTGTGATGAATAATTGAGCATGGCAAACCATCATGTGTATATGCTTGAGCTTGTATCTGATAATGCAAATATACGGTGCAAAACTTCTGATGTGCAGGATAAGTCCTGGGGCAATTTTTGCTATTGCCAGCCTAGCACATGGGTTACCGTACTGTTTTTGAATTCCATTTGCATTTGGAACCAACTGTTTGGTTGTATACTAGTGTATCGTGGGGAAACAAAGTTGAGCATTTAAAAACGACTCAGAAGAACTATGGTGAATTTAAGTCCACGAAAAACTCTTTGTTTTTTTTTAATTATTTATTTATTTTTTTAATTTTTAAGTTTGAAGTTTACGTAGGTTCGCTGTATATAGATTGGTTTTAGCTGGAGAGATCATGTTTCTACAGTGATTCCTTGCAAGTTTTATGAACAATGATTTTCAAAACAAGCTAACATTGCATGCTTAGCTTATCATATGTCCTAATGTAAATTGTTATCGCTCTCTCAGGATCTGTACAGAACAGTGTTGAAGGGTGGAGATACATCAATAGATGGTCGTTTCTTGTCGGTCGCAGCTGCCAACTTCATGGCAGGGGCTGCAGCTGGCTGCACAACCCTCGCCATCATCTACCCACTCGACATAGCCCACACCCGCCTTGCAGCTGACATTGGCAGGACCGACTCCCGCCAATTCAGGGGCATCTGCCACTTCCTCCACACCATCCACCAGAAAGATGGCATCAGGGGCGTCTACCGGGGCCTACCGGCCTCACTCCAGGGGATGATCGTCCATCGGGGACTCTACTTTGGGGGTTTCGACACGGCTAAAGATTTTTTGGTGTCAGAGGACTCCGCACTGTGGAAGCGCTGGGTGACGGCACAAGCAGTCACAACCATAGCAGGGCTCGTCTCCTACCCACTGGATACCGTAAGGAGGAGAATGATGATGCAGTCTGGAATGGAGAAACCGATGTACCATAGCACTCTGGATTGTTGGAGGAAGATTTACAGGACGGAGGGCCTGGCTTCCTTTTACCGTGGAGCCGTCTCTAACATGTTCAGAAGCACTGGAGCAGCTGCTATACTGGTTTTATATGATGAGGTGAAGAAGTTCATGAGCTGGGGTGGATTGTGATAGAAAATAATTTTTTTAACAACGTTTTCCAACTGACAGGAGCCAGAATACAAGAGAAGAGCGGATGAAGGCTGTCTCAGATTTAGATAGGTCAGGGGTAAATCATTTTGTAACAGGAAAATTCTTTTTTTTCTTTTTCTTTTTTTTTGTTCGCTGATGGAGTGGTGTATACGATGCCGTGTGTTTTTTGAGAGCGTCATTTGCCGTCCTCATGCTGCCGGATACAAGGGCAAAGCTTTTATACACCAACAAGATATTCCTCCTCATTTCAAAGGAGAATCAAAAGGCATGAAATTTTATTCAACTAAGTCGGCGATCACCTCTTAGGCGGACTGGTAAAATACTTGTTCTGTATGCTACCACACAAACACCACCAACCAGGACTTAGAAAACACACTTAGCTACAGGGTTTATGAGCGTCCGCATCAACTCAAGGTGAGGGAGTTGCCTCACGAGGTGGCTTGTGTAAAAGCCAGGAAGACCGGACCTTGATTGGAAGAGAAGAACTCTAAGAATCTTTGGGTGATTGTTTTCTTCTTTTTTTTTTTCTTTTTTTTTGTAGTATAAGAATCTTTCTTTTTTTTTGTAGTATAAGAATCTTTGGATGATTGGATGCCATGCGGAGCATAATATTAGAAGCCGTGGTAGAGCCAATGTCAGTTGCAACTTCCAAACGAAAAAAATATCAATTTTGTGCCATGCAGCCGTAAATTCTTGCTGTTATCATCGAGTGACCTATGGGTGCCCTCATTAGCATTGAAGTCCTCATCCACCGCACGACGAAGCTACGGTGGAAACTTCAAGCATCGGGCCAATCATCGCCATTCTTAACGCAGATTGCTGGCCAGAACCGCCCGGTCAGCCACATGGTGATATCTTGGCTTGCTCCGTGCGGCTCAAGAGCGCTGCATTCGGTTTAAAGCTATAAACCTGTCTTGTAAACAAGAAAAAACTCGACCATTAACTATCACAAACCACCGGTTCATACAGAAACACCATTGCCTCACTGACTTTCACACAGGGCCCATCCGCAGAACCCAGAAAAAAAATGGAATAACGGAAAAAACCAAGGACACTAGGATTTCCAAGCCCCACTCCAATTCCTCTAGATTTCCAATAAAATCACAGTAGGGAATCAGAACAGAAGACTTCTGCTTGATCATCATCTCAAACAGATCGTCAAAAACTACACTCAAGGATGTCTCGCATGACACCATCTCCATTTTTGAAACATATTACTGCTGCTTGCACTCAGCTGGACGTTCCACCTGCTGACCTTCCCCAGAATGAACTCCACTCTTCTGCAGTTCCAGAGCATAAGCAACAAAAATCAAAAAGGAAAGCGTATCACAAATACATATGCTAAAACTTGAAAAGAAATTGCGCACCTTCTTTCCAGTTGTTGACTGCTTGGGGCATTTCCAAATGGAGATAGTGAAAAGTCAGACACTATTAACAACAATTATTATTAAGGAAAGAACATTTGTAAGGTCTTTGTACCTTCTTTCTGACCTTGCCTTCATCTTCGTCTTCATCATCATCATCATCCTCATCCTCATCTTTATCCTCATCCTCATCATCCTCATCTTCTACACCTTCAAAATCATCCACTTGAACAGCCTCTCCAGTAAACCATGAAACAGCATGAGGAATAATCTTGTCTCTTATAGTGGATCTGCAAATAACAGCTGCCTGCTGAGTACCTTATTGAAGGAAATGCAATACCCTTACAAAGACATCACTTAAACCTTTTAAAATATAGATAAGCTGGCTAAATTTTAAGTTCTTGAATCTCTAATATTTAAAAAAATTGAAAAAATATATGCTCTTTCAATGTGATACACAAGTTCAAAAGTATCCTTTCATCATTTATACATAAATGATGATGACATTGGCAGATTGCGTCCAACCATGATTATCAACTGCTACAACGCTTACCCAATATCATAATCTTGCTCCATTTGATTCTGTAGCTGTTCAGCCTGTCAAGAATAATGGGAAAAATAAGAAAGGCTTACATGATTATTTAGTTTTCCTTTGCCCCCCCACTTCTTGCACCAGCAACAAGGTAAAAACAAAGTTTACTTACAGTATCTTCATCAATTTCATCATCATCATCAGGGATTTGAGGTGGAGTAAAGAAGTTAAAAAAGCTATCACAATTTTCTGTTTTAGTTATGGGTTTGGTGTTCTTTGATCCCTTTCTTGGTTTCTTTTTCAAAACCTTCTGAGTCAGGCACTTCCCAGAATACCATTCAATTTCAGTCCTACAACAAAAACAATCTGATGAGTTCTTGCACTTAAAAAGTAAACATCAACTGGTATCTGGCATACGGTGAACAAGTTTACCCTATTGCTTTCTCTAGAACTGGGTCATCCTCATCAATCATGTGGTAGGTTTTTGTCAGGACAGAGTTCTTAAAATAAGGATTGGTATCAAAGAAAAATTCAAGCTTAAAACCCTTTGGATCATCAATTCTGCACCATTTGATATCTTTAAGGTATTTCAGTGCTCCTTCATCACGCTCTGTGATCTGAATTCAAGAACCAAAGAAAAAGAGAATTCACATCAAGAAGTTATTTGTTTAACCAAATGAAGGTAACAAGATATGCCCTTTGCCGTCCTGCTTACCTCCTCAGCCAGCACTTCATTAGTTTTCATTGCAGTGAGCCAGAAATCAGGCACACCTTTTTCTGAGGCAACAAGCAAAATATAAGAATTTAAACATCAAATATGAATGAAATAACAACTTAAGCAAGTTCTGACAAAAACCTCCATTGGCTTTATCCTCTGCAGGGCTTTCTTCTGCAGCTTCATTAGTAACACCTTCAACTTCAACCACACCATTCACGATCCCAAAACGCTGCACAACATACATCCAAAAAATATATAAAGGGAAGGATAATGTCATTTGATACTAATATTCAGCAAATGCACAACAAGTCCAGAGTCAAAGGACCTCGAATATTAGTATTTGAATTTCAGTGCACATTAGTGTTTTCACAGAGTGACCTTGGGGAAAAAACAATAATGTACAAATCAAACCAACCAATAACAAAAGGGTACCTTATTGTATAATGGTTCATACAGCTTCTGATATTTGGCTTCAAGTGCTGCTCTTTCCTCAAAGAATTTTGCTTCTAGCTCATCATGTTGACTCTGGAGAACAAGAAACCATTAGAACACTTCCACCAATATATTGAAAAAAACATAAATTTCCCTTGCTTCCTAATCTGTATTTATAAACTCAAGATAATAATCAGAAACTCCTTTTCCTTAATTAGAATGTTCATAGTATCGCTTCAATCATCATATCTTCCTATATCATCTAAGTTCCTCAGTCAAAATTATACTTTTAATATAAAGAGGGGAATTATTACAAGCAAGAATCATGAAACCTCCTGAAATTTATCAAAAACAACTATAATTGATAATACGAATGACAAGTGGCAATTTTGGGCAGGAATCATGGTGAGGCAATTTCAAACCCATTTGTTGGTACTAATCTTATGAATCAATATCAAAACTGCCTTTCACTGGAATCAAAGAAAGATTTGAAGAGAAAAAAATATGAATATAATCTAACCCACCCAAGGGTAATTATTGATAAGGAAATATAAGGATGCTCAAGTAGGTGATGGGCTAATTGCAGGTTCCCTCCCGCCAATCAAAGAATGGATTATTCAAAGTAATTCTCACCAATTTTTATGTGTCTTGTAAATCAGTTCAGGCTTCTTGACATCATTTAGGCTCAAAAAGAGAGAACAGATGCTGACTCCTCCAAGAAAAGAAAGATGCTCTTACAACAGCCTTGTACAAGCGAAGAGGCTGTTACTCAGGATTAAACAGTGATGGAAGCAGGCCAAGTTCTAGAAGGACACCAGAGTACCTAGTTATAGGATACCATGTCCGATCCAGATGCATGCACATGCAAAAGCTAGCGACAAAGGTACACAAAATGACTCAGTAAAGTTGCTGATTACTTGTATTTGTTTCCACTTGAGATTTGAGAAGATGTCGCATTTCTAGCATGAATGCGCATGCATAAGTTGTATTTGCGGTCGAGTATGTTGAATAGATAGCTATATTAGAAGTAAAAGAGATGAGAATGAAATTTGTATTCCCAGTAGTTATATGTATTCGACACATTATTTTATTAAGTTCAAATTATATATTCAGTTTTTTTTATATATTTATGTGGTTGGTTATTTTGTTGGAGGTTATAACTTCCACGCCAATCAATGTGTTGGTTGGGAAGAGACATGGTAGTTGGGAAGATCTACTATATAATGTTTATTTTTGTGTTGATAGTTACTTTTCTCGATCGTTTGTTCTCTTTCAAAACAGAAATCTTAGTTTATGGGAAAAGTTCAAAGGAGAATTCTCGGATTTCGCTGTCCGCGGATTCTTTGGCTTTGTTGTATCCTAGGAGTGAATTCTGCCTGCAACCCATAGCAAACTCAAAAGAGTGGGGGCGAATATCATTCTAAGGGTAGTGCCTAATCACGCCTTAAAGTCAGAAATTCCTTACTTTCTTCATCAATCTTAGAATGATATTTTATTATAATGGAGTCACAAGCAGCGTTTTCAATCATGAATCAAGAGTTCTTCAAGTTGGATCGCTTTGATGGCACCAACTTCACCCACTGGAATGACAAGATGATGTTCCTACTCACGGCCTTGAAAATATCATACATACCGGATCCAAATCTTCCTGAAATTCCAACACCAAACGAGAACGACGATGAAACGGCAAAGGCAGCATACGACGCTCAACGAAAGAAGCGTGAAGAGGATGAACTGTTATGCAAAGGACATATCATGAATACGCTCTCCAATCGCCTGTCCGAGGGAAATCTAGAAAGCATTGGAATACAAATATAATTCAGAGAAGCAAGGCACGGACAAATTTCTAATTATGAAATTCTTCGAATTTAACATGGTCGATCATATTCCTGTGATGGATCAAGTGCACGATCTTCATGTGTTGGTAAACAAGTTGCAAGACTTGAAAGTGAAGATCGAAGAATCCTTGCATGTTGGAGCAATCATCGCTAAACTTTCTCCCAGTTGGGATAATTTTCAAAAGAAGTTGCTCCACACCAACGAAGATTTTACTTTGGAACAACTTTGAAACACTTGCGGATTGAAGAAGAAACTCGTGCAAAGTTTAAGAAGCTAGTGGTTGATCAAAATGTTTCCAAAGTGAACCTCATTGGTGAGAGCAGCAAGTCTGGAGGAAGAAAAAGAAAGACTTTCAAGGACAGCTATACCAACAACAACACCAACAAGAAGCCAAAGCAAGGGACGAGATCATGTCACTTCTGCCACAAACCAGGACATCTCAAACGTGATTGCAGGTTCTGGAAGAAAAAGCAGCAGGATATGAATGCCAAGGCAAATGCGGTCGAAATCATGGCTATGGTCTCGGACACGCATATTGGTATGGTGACAGAATCCAATCTGGCAGCGGTTGCAAAGTCCCAAGGATGGTGGTTTGATTCTGGTGCCACAATCCATATCTGCAACGATCATTCCCAATTCAAAGACTATGAAGTTGCAGCAAAGGGACAAGAAGTGCTGATGGGAAATCAAGATACAGCAAAAGTCCATGGAAAGGGAAGTGTTGAACTTCAGTTTACTTCCGAAAAGAAGGTTCTGTTAACCAACGTGCTTCATGTTCCTGATATTAGAAAAAACCTTGTTTCTGGATCAATGTTTTGTAAGAATGGTATTAAGATTGTCCTAGAGGCCGACAAGGTGATATTCACCAAGAATGGGGTGTTTGTTGGCAAAGGATATTTAGTTGATGGAATGTTCAAAATTAGTATTGCTACAATCAATAATAATAACATGCATGGTTCTGTTTATGTTCTTGATTCTTCTTTTACTTTATGGCATAATTGTTTGGCACATGTTAATTTTAGATCTTTACGCTTTATGTCAAACCATGGTTTAATTTCATGTAATGCCCATGATCATCAAGATAAGTGTGAAATATGCATTCAATCAAAGATGACTAAGAAACCATTCCCTAAAAGTGGCAAAAATTCTGAAATATTAGAACTTGTGCATTCTGATATTTGTGAATTGAATGGTGTTTTAACTAGGGGTGGCAATAGGTCCTTTATTACATTCATTGATGATTGTTCGAGATTTACCTATGTTTATTTGATGAGAAGGAAAGACGAAGCCTTTGGAAAATTCAAGTGCTATAAGGCTGAAGTTGAAAATCAAAAGGAAAAGAAAATCAAAATTTTGAGAAGTGATAGAGGTGAAGAATACTTTTCCTTCAAATTTTCTTCATTTTCTGAAGAAAATGGAACCATTCATCAAATAAGTGCACCATATACCCCGCAGCAAAATGGTTTGATAGAAAGAAAAAATAGAACGTTGGTTCACATGGTGAATGCCATGATTCTAAATGCCAAATTACCTACAAACAATGCTTGCCATGTGCATAACCGTATACCCTCTAGAAAAACAAAGGTTTCTCCATATGAAGTATGGAAAGAAAGGCAACCAAACTTAAATTATTTAAGAGTTTGGGATTGTGTTGCTTTCGATAGGGTGATGGATCCAAAGAGGACTAAATTAGGTCCTAGAGCGCTTAAGAGTGTTTTTGTAGAATATGCTGAAAATTCCAAAGCCTATCGGCTACTGGATTTGGACTCAAATATCATTGTAGGATCAAGGGATGTTGAATTTCTTGAAACTAAATTCATTCATGATTCTATCAATGAACAGATCCTACACAAGCACAAGGATCTGAGATTAATCCTAGCCATTCTAATTTTGGCTAGAAAAGAAAAGCTCCTACACCTCCTTGTGAACCTAGGAGTAGTTTAAGGGATAGAAAGGAAAAGGATCTAGGTTCTGATTTTGTATCTTCTCAAGCAATTTTATTCCTAGTTGAAGGAGATAGGAATAAAGTGCTGAATCAAATATCTGTTTTGATGAACATAGAAGATGATCCCAAGACTTATCAAGAGGCAATGACATCTAGAGATGCGGCATATTGGAGAGAAGCCGTAAATGATGAAATGGACTCAATATTGCCTAACAATACTTGGGTTTTAGTTGATTTGCCTTTGGGATCTAAACCTATTGGAGGCAAATGGATATTTAGAAGAAAACACAATACGGATGGATCCATTCAAACATTTAAGGCTAGATTAGTGGCTAAGGGATTTAAACAAAAGGAGGGAGTGGATTATTTCGATACTTACGCACCTGTGGCCAGAATTACATCCATAAGAGTACTCTTGGCTTTAGCATCTATTTATGATTTGAGAGTACATCAAATGGATGTTAAAACAACATTTTTAAACGGTGACTTGGATGAAAAAGTATATATGGATCAGCTTGAAGGCTTCGTCTTACCTGGATATGAAAAGAAAGTTTGCAAATTGGTGAAATCTTTGTATGGACTTAAACAAGCTCCAAAGCAATGGCACAAAAAGTTTGATTCGGTCATTCTCTTGCATGGTTTCAGACATAGTAGCACTGACAAGTGCATTTACACTAAATTTACTAATGAGTATGGAGTGACCATTTGTTTATATGTAGATGACATGCTCATTATTGGAACAAACATGAAAGGTGTAAATGAAACTAAGGATCCGTTTGGTTGGGGTATGTCAGATTACGGGATAATCTGATAATTCATGGAAATCATTTACCTAAAAAAAATGATTGTGGAGGAAAAAAACTTTTACTATGTTTGGTTAGTGGAAAAATTATTGCAAAAAATGACACCAAAAAAGTATTATTACATTTGGTTGGAGGTAATCCTACATGGGAATATGGCAAAATTTACAAATATACCCTTTAATATCAAATATTTTTTTAATACTAAAATAGTATTATCATCTTCAATTAGTTTTTATATGATGACTATAATCACATTACCCTTTGCATAATGCCATCTCCATCTTAATTTTTTTACAAAAGCTTTTATTGAATAAAATTTGAAGGACATTAAAATAAAGTCAATGATTATATATACAGCTTTATTGGGGGTATTTTTGTCAAACATGGATTACCACCACTCGGAAATTTGCCAAATACCAATCCCCCATGGTATTTGTTTTACGATCTCTCTTTGGAAAATAAGCATGGAGCCGACTAATTTTTTTTTACCATCTTTCTCTTCCACTTTTCATACCAAACATGGTAATTTGACATGGGAATCATTTTTCCATGCCAGATTACCCCCAACCAAACGGCCTCTAAGAAGTATTTAACTTCACAATTCAAGATGAAAGATTTGGGTGAAGTCGATACTATCTTAGGCATTAAAGTATGCAAAAATAGCAGGGGTTTCTCTTTGTCACAATCTCACTATATTGATAAGGTACTTACAAAATTCCAACACTTGAAAATCAAAGATGCAACTACACCTTTTGATTCTGCATGTCAATTACGAGAGTGATGGTAGATCAAATTCTCAAATTGAATATGCAAGTGTGATAGGAAGTCTAATGTATGCTATGCATTGCACTAGATCGGATATTGCATTTACTATTTGTAAACTTTCAAGGTATACAAGTAATCCTAGTGCTGCCCATTGAAAAGCTATTAGTCGAGTCCTTGGATATCTTAAAAGAACTATAAATTTAGGACTACATTATGATAGCTTTCCTACGGTTCTTGAGGGATTTTCAGATGCTAGTTGGATAACTAGCGCAAGTGATAATAAATCAACTTCGGGTTGGATTTTTACACTTGCTAGAGGGGCTGTATCATGGGCTTCAAAGAGGCAAACATGCATCACACATTCCACAATGGAATCAGAATTTATAGCCTTGGCGGCAGCGGGCAAGGAAGCAAAATAACTGAGGAACCTTTTATTGGACATTAAATTGTAGCCACAACCAATGTCAACCATTACCGTGTATTGTGATAGTGAAGCAATAATGTCTAGAGTGTTCAGTCAAGTATATAATGAAAAGTCTAGACATATAAGTCTACATCATGAGTTCATGAGGCAATTAATAACCGAGGGTATAATTACTATTGTTTACATGAGATCATGTAAGAATTTAGTGGATCCGCTTACTAAACCACTCTCAAGAGTCATGATTGAAAGTACCTTAGTTGGAATGGGTTTGAAACCCATTGACTAATGTCACCAGTAGTAAGAGCCCAACCTTTTCTCTAGCACTACCATTAGTTAAAGGGTTTAATGGGTAAAAACATGCTACTGATAAGTGACAGAATTAAGTACTAATCAATCTTATTAGATTTTGAGCTTAAAAGTACTTCAATTTTGGAGAGTGAACGCCCAACACTCTTAATGAAGATTCATTACCCGAGTGTTTCGAGGGAAAATGAACTTCACCTATATGGACATGGGAAGTGGTGCCGCTTCTAGCAACATATGGGTATATTTTGTAAATGTCCATGAATCTAGGATTGAGCACAAGGCCATATGTGTGCTAAGTTTCTGAACTCCTTATGAATTGTAAAGTGTCATGTGTGTGATCTATCCAGTTTTGATTAAAGGAATCTTGGATTAAGCATCCAGCCACCAATGATTTCATCAAAACTTTGATAGATTTATACTAATTGAAGGTTTAATTCGAAAGACACCTTCAGGTATGCATGATACTTTCATTGATGGTTTCTAATCTAACATAGCTATCTAAGTGGGGGATTGTTGAATAGATAGCTATATTAAAAGTGAAAGAAATGAGAATGAAAATTGTATTCCCAGTAGTTATATGTATTCAACACATTATTTTATTAAGTTCAAATTATATATTCAGTTTTTTTATATATTTATGTGGTCGTTATTTTGTTGGAGGTTATAACTTCCATGCCAATCGATGTGTTGGTCGGGAAGAGACACATGGTAGTTGGGAAGATCTATTATATAATGTTTATTTCTATATGTTGATAGTTACTTTTCTCGGTTGTTTGTTCTCTCTCAAAATAGAAACCTTAATTTATAGGAAAAGTTCAAAGGACAATTCTCGGATTTGCTGTCCACAGATTCTTTGGTTTTGTTGTATCTTAGGAATGAATTCTGCCTGTAACCCATAGCAAACTCAAAAGAGTGGGGGTGAATATCATTCTAAGGATAGTGTCTAATCACGCCTCAAAGTCAGAAATTCCTTACTTTCTTCATCAGAGTATGCTATTATTGCAGAAGGGTTTTAGAAATATGCACGCAGGCACTCTCTCTCTCTCTCTCTCACACACACACACACACACACAGAGACACAGACACAGAGGAACACTTCCTTCGAGGAGCTCTATCAAACAATAGTTTTTCAAGACATTTTTAACAACTTCCATCCAACTTTCCTTTAGCTTCCCACCTCCATTTTTTAAAAACTCTCCATATTTTTTTTTAAACTCCTTGTACTAAAGAACCTTCTCCCAAAAGGTCACCCCCCTCCTACTATCCTTTGTAATTGCCATTCCCAACCATTTCTAAACCACGTTCCTCTATGTTCAGGCAAACTACCATTGGGTTGCAATTGCCCCCTTCCCTCTTTTCTTTGGATTAAATTTTCCCTAGCACACATCACTCCACACGGCTAACAAGGTCATGATGGACTACGGCAAGCCACTTATGGACTACAACAAACAAGTGCATCACGGTTCATGGCACCGATAATGAGAATGGTATTTGCTAGGGATAAACCCCACTTTCATTGAAGTCCAGCCTGATGCTTAGCCTAATGCAACTGATAATCATGGAAGACCTTCGATCGAAAATTCTTCTCCAACGGCCGGACCCCAACCGAACTCCTCCAAAGGCCAGACCCCAGCTGAACTCCTCCAGCGGCTAAACCTTAGCCAAACTCCTTCAGCCGGCCAAACTCCTCAGCGGCCGAACCCCAGCCGAACTCCTTCAGCAGCCGAACTCCTTTCGAATTTCTTCTTCAGTCAAATTCCTCTAGGAGCCGAACTCCTTCCAAACTTCTCCTTCAATCGGATTCCTTCAGGAGCCGAACTTCTTTCGGACCTCTCCTTCAGATGAATTCCTCCAGGAGCCGAACTCCTTCCGAACTTCTCCTTTAGATGGATTCCTCCAGGAGCCGAACTCCCTCCGGACCTCTTCCTCAATCGGGTTCCTCCAGAAGCCGAACTCCTCCCGGACTTCTACTTCGATCGGATTTCTCAAGAAGCTGAACTCCCTCCGAACTTCTCCTTCAGATGGATTCCCAGGAGCCAAACTCCTTCCGGACCTCTACTTTAGTCGGATTCCTTCAGGAGCTAACTCCCTCCGGACTTCTCCCTCAGTCGGGTTCCTCCAGGAGCCGAACTCCCTCCGAACTTCTACTTCAGTCGGATTCCTCTAGGAGCTGAACTCCCTCCGGACCTTTCCTTTAGATGGATTCCTCCAGGAGCCCAACTCCTTCTGAGCTTTTCCTTCAGTCGGATTCCTCCAGAAGCCTAACTCCTTCCGGACTTCTCCTTCAAACTCCTTTCAGACTTCTTTAGTCGGATTCCTCCAAGAGCCCAACTCCTTCCGAACTTCTCCTTCAGTCAAATTCCTCTAGGAGCCGAACTCCTTCCGAACTTCTCCACCAGTCGAACTTCTTCAGCCGAACTTCTCCATCAGTCGGACTCCTTCCGGACTTCTCCATCAGCCGAACTCCATCCAGATTCCTCTAGCATATTACTTCCAGATTTCAAGTAGCATTCCTCCCGGATGATTCCCTCTTGCCGTATTCACTTTAGGAGTCCAAACTCCTCTGAAATTGACATACGTCAAAGCTCTTTACCCCTCCATGTGGCCCCGAGCGGCTCAGTATCGAACAGCTACGGCTGTCACTATCAGTCTGCTGTAGGTGGTGTCCCTCTCACGCGGCCAGCTACCGAACGGCTACGACTGTCACTATCAGTCTGCTGCAGACAGCGCTCCTCTCACGCGACCTCGAGCGACCAGCTATCAGACGGCTATGGCTGTCACCATCAGTCTGCTCCGGACTCCATCTACAAAAGGGACCCTCCAGATACGTTTTCTCTGAGCTTTCTTCTCCTTCCCGAAACTCTGCTGAACTCTTTCCTGAGCACTCCATTCCTGTTGGCCAGAAGAGCTGACTTGATCGTCGGAGGATCCTGCCGGAGCCACCACCACCGACTCCGGACATGATTTTATTTTGCAGGTTACCGACGATGACCTCTTCTTCTCAACTCCAGCTCGATCCGGCGTTGATCAGATTCTTCACCAACAGAATTGGCGCTAGAGAAAGGACCCTCTGTTCATGAGGTACCCTTGTTCTTAAAGAAGTGCTCAGCCAATCCTATGGATCTTCTTTTTCAAGGTCCATCTCCATCCTCTCCCTCAATCCCAAGAAATGCCTCCAAAGAAGGCGACTAGCCGGAGATCTACCGCTTCTGCCATCAGATCCAAGCCAGATCCGCCCGTTCTAGCTCCAGCGCCGGCGCTTCAACCTCCTCCACCGATGGCCATGATAGATCCGGAGCAGTTTAACCTATTGATGCAGCGGATTCAGAGTCTCACCGCGGCAGCCTCCAGACGGCAATTCCATTAGGAAACCCGCCATCGGGATGTTAGGAATTGGTCCCCAGAAAGAGCACTTGGACTAGCATACCCGTTGCCCCTAGGAAGAAGAAACAGAGAGCAGAGAATTCTTGTTCGGATCATGATTCTTCTCCGGAAGAGACATTCCCCATTTACAGCCGGAAGCCTTCCAAGATCTGCGATCGAGACGACATCCTCGATCAGAAACTGCAGAAGATGGACCGATGGATTGAGAAACTCCGCCACGTCGCCCCGACTCGCCATGACGACGTCTGCACTGATCCTCCTTTCTCTTCCTAAATTATGCAAGAGCCCGTTCCGCCGAACTTCAAGCTCACCCAATTTGAAAGCTACGACGAAACCTCTGATCTGATCGATTACCTGAAGGCCTTTCGAACCATGATGCTGCTCCATGATACACCAGACACCATCTTATGCCGAGCTTTTCCGTCTACCTTAAAGGGAGTAATAAAAAACTGGTACTCGACGTTGAAACCGGATACGATCTTCTCCTTTGACCAGATGAGCCATCAATTTGCGGCTCACTTCGTCAATAACCGACGTCCGCGCTGAGGTTCGGATTTTCTTATGAATATCAAGCAGAAGGAGGAAGAATCTATCCGAGCTTACGTTACCCGGTTTAATGCTGCTGCATTGGAGGTCCGGAATCTGGACCAGTCTGTTGCAATGACCGCACTTAAGGATGGCCTTCAGAAAAACGATTTGCTGTTCTCCCTGAAGAAGAAGTATCCCAGAAACTTTGCCGATATGCTAACTTGGACTGAGAGATATGCCCGAGCGGAAGAAGGCTTCAAGTTGAAGGACGAGGAAACCGTAGGAGAGCGACGGTCGGACGAGTCTAATAAACCCGTAACTGATGGAGGGCCGAATGAAGTTCGACCATGCTAATGAGTGCAAGCGAGCCCGAACTCCTCGAGCTCACCGTCAAAGAAGCCCTAATGGAAGGGCGCGAAGAAGTCCTCCCCGCAGAAGGTTTCACAACTACGCTCCCCTCAATATTCGACAGACGTCGGCCTAAAGTAAGAGAAGATCAGCTAAGGGCGCTACTGCAGCTAGAACCACAAATGAGGAAGGAATAACAAGAAGATCGACCGCCTTTCGACATCATCAACGCTATCTCTAGGGGGCTTAGTACTTCGCCGAGCCGCCATCTCTCAGCCTCAGAGCTAGGGGAAGCTTGCCCCAAATTGAGAAGGCCCGTATGAAGTAGAGGAGATCGTCCGGTCCGAAACTTATCGTCTGAAAGAGCTCAAAGGAACAACGCTCCCACGATCTTGAAACTCAGAGAATCTGAGAATATACTGCCGGTAATTTTTCTTCAATAAAACTCCTCCATTTCAACATTATTGTTTCTTGGTGCAAAAACTATGTGACGACAGGAAAGAAACAATCAAAAGTGGCCATGTTAGAAACAGGAGGAAAACCTCGTCCTAACGTGAGAAAAGTCGAAGGCCTCGTTCATTTTAGACGAGATAAGGAAAAAGGCCCTGACAATGGCCCTTATGCACTCCTACAGTTCGTTAGAAACAGGAGGAGAATCTCGTCCTAACGTGAGAAAAGTCGAAGATCTTGTTCATTTTAGATGAGATAAGGGAAGAGGCCCTGACAACGGTCCTTATGCTCCCTTACAGTCCATTAGGAAACAGGAGGAAGAACCTCATCCTAACGTGAGCAAAATCGAAAGGACCTCGTTCATTTTAGACGAGATGAGGGAAGAGGCCCTGACAACGACCCTTATGTGCTCCTACAGTCCATTAGAAATAAAAGAAGAACCTCATTCTAATGTAAGCAAAGTTGAAGGCCTCGTTCATTTTAAACGAGATGAGGGGAGAGACTCTAACAACGGTCCTTATGCACTCCTACAGTTCGTTAGGAACAGAAGAAGAACCTCGTCCTAACATGAGCAAAATCGAAGACCTCATTCATTTTAGACGAGGTGAGAGAAGAGGCTCCGACAACGATCCTAATGTGCCCCTACAGCATGTTAGGAATAGGAGGAGAACTTCGTCCTAACATGAGCAAAAGTCGGAATCTCATAGACCAAAGATATGAAGAAGCTCGGTGGAGAATCCTTATCCAAATTTTTCCACGACAACCTGACTACGTTAAATGCGAAAGGCAGAACCTTATCTTAATTTGTAAGAGAGGTCCAAGTCCGATGTCCACAATAAGCTCGGCGTCTGCAACAAGCAACAAGCATGAAAACCCGGGATAGAAGATAAAATCTCCCTCGAGCTTCAACCTGAATGGGTACAGAGCTTGAAAAAAAACTTTGGGAGTCATCTTTTTGTACTCTCTTCCTTCGAATTTTGAACTCGAGAGTGGGGGGACTATTGTTGGGGATAAATCCTGCTTCCGTCGAAGTCCAGCCTGATGCTTAGCCTAATGCAACTGATAATCATGGAAGAGCTTCGATTGAAAATTCTTCCTCCAACAGTCGAACCCCGATCGAACTTCCTTTAGCAGTCGAACTTCCTCCAGCGGTCGAACCTTCCGAACTTCCTCCAGCGGTCGAACCCCAGCCGAACTCCTTCAACAACCGAACTCCTCCAATGGTCGAACTCCTTTCAGACTTCTTCTTTGACTGAACTTCCTCTCTTTCCAAACTTCTCCTTCAATCGGATTCCTCTAGGAGCCCAACTCCCTCCGGACTTCTTCTCTCAATCGGATTCCTCCAGGAGCCGAACTCCTCTCCGAACTTCTACTTCAATCGGATTCCTTCAGGAGCCCGAACTCCTTCCAGACCTCTACTTCAGTCAGATTCCTTCAGGAGCCCAACTCCTGGACTTCTCTCTCAGCTGGATTCCTTCAGGAGCCCAACTCCTTCGGACCTCTCCTTCAGTTGGATTCCTCCAGGAGCCCAACTTCCTCCGGACCTCTCCTTCAATTGGATTCCTCCAAGGGCCCAACTCCTTCCGAACTTTTCCTTCAGTCGGATTCCTCCAAGGGTCCAACTCCTTCCGAATTTCTGCTTCAGCCGGATTCCTCCAGAAGTCGAACTTCTTCTTCAATCGAATTCCTCTAGAAGCCGAACTTCTTTCGAACTTTTCCTTCAGTCGAATTCCTTCAGGAGCCCAACTCCTTCCGGACTTCTCCTTCAACCGAATTCCTTCAGGAGTCGAACTTCTTTCGGACTTCTTCTTTAGTCGAACTTCTCCACCAGTCGAACTTTTCCACCAGTCGGACTTCTTCTGGACTTCTCCATCAGCCGAACTCCATCCAGATTCCTCCAGCAGATTACTTCCAAATTTCAAGTAGCATTCCTTCTGGATGATCTCCTCTAACCGTATTTTCTTTAGAAGTTCAAACTCCTTTAGAATTGACATACGTCAAAGCTCTTCATCCCTTCACGTGGCCCCGAGCGGCTCAATATCGGACGGCTACGGCTGTCACTATCAGTCTGCTGTAGGCGGCGCCCCTCTCATGCGGTTCTGAGCGGCCAGCTACTGGACGGCTATGACTGTCACTATCAAGTCTGCTGCAGGCAGCGCCCCTATCACGCGGCCCCGAACGGCCAACTACGAGATGGCTACGGCTGTCACCATCAGTCTGCTCTGGACTTCATCTACAAAAGAAACCCTCCAGATACATTTTCTCTAAGCTCACTTCTCCTTTCTGAAATTCTGCTAAACTTTTTTCTGCGCACTCTATTCCTATTGGCCAGAAGAGCTAACTTGATCGTCGGAGGATCCTGTCGAAACTACCATCACCGACTTCGAACAAAACTTTATTTTGCAGATTACCGCGGCGACCTCTTCTTCCTCAACTCCAACTCGATCCAATGTCAATCAGATTCTGCACCAATAGTACTGAATAGACAACATACTATTTTCAGCCCTTAATGATCATTTAGAACAAACATTCACTCCAATATAAGAAAATGGAAGAAGTAATGGGAGATTAGCTGGGGGAAGGCATAAGATTATCAGAAATTTCAGCCTTCTTTGCATGGTACAGTTGGCGTAAATAGCTTACCCTTTGGAGTGCTACAACCATATACCCAACAAAGCAAAATGTCAAAAAAAAAAGAAAAAGAAAAAGAAGAAGAGAGAGAGAGCTTGAACTTGATACCACAAATGATTGATTCAGAGATCGCAGATATATTTCCATCCTAGTAACTAAAAAAGATGCCAGAACCCCATATTCTAACAAAAACACTTCCTAGAAAATTGCAACTAAAGAAAAGTAAGAATCATAACGTCCAGCGAGAATTGAAAAAAAGGATAAATTAGGAAAGATGAAAGCTTAAAAAGGACATCTATGTAAGGAAGGGATCATATTCAGATGATGATTAAGAAAGAATGGTCGACCTGGAGCTCCCTCAGGACCTCGACGCGCTTCCGGACATTGGGGGTCAGGGTCTCCATCACATCCGCATGCTGCCCCGCCAGGCTCTGAAGCTTGTTCTACAACCCAATAACCCATCAAGATCACTACTACCGGCTAAAAAAACGAATAAACTAGATCGCAAAAACCAAAACTAACAGAAAAGGCAAACAGGAAAAACATCGAAGATGGCACCTTCAGAGCGTTAACAAGACCCGCTCTATCCTCCGCGCTCAGCGCTGCAAACTCCCGAAGACATCAGATAGCTAGGGAAAAAAGAAGACAATAAAAGATAGGAAGAAGCGAGAGCATACCAGGGGCGTCGGAGGGAAGGGAGGAAGTGAGATCGGAGAGATCGAGGGCCTCCTCCTTCTCGCTCATGACGGCCCAAGTCGAGCCTCCGCCCTCGCCTCTACTCCACTTCCTCACAAGAGATCCAAGAAAGAGAGAGAGACAAACCCTAGCTAGCGAGCGAGGTCTCTGGAGGAGAAGCAGAGAAAGAGAGGGATGGCGGTGCGTCGGAAACGGATTCGTGGAGAAGTGGGCTGAGGGATAGATTTCTACTAGTCTAATTTCCGCTCCTCCAAGCGGGAAGAGGCTCATCAGATTCAGATTGGATCAACCCTCCCATATATCCATGGCAAGGATAATAACTGGATATTTTTGCTCTGTTTCTTTTATTTTGTTATTCTAACTTTTGCCAGCACCCGGACTCCAATAAGCAACAGGTCACAACGTGAGGTCGCCCTCATAAACGGAAGAAGAAGAACACGACTGCCACCCAAAGGGCGCGCCGAAACGCCTTGATGCATCACGCTGCCCTGCAACATCCAAAGGCCCCAAGAATTTTGGGGATGGTGTTTACGAGGGGCCGGTGCTTTAGGGTGGTCAACTCGGGTGCAAGATCGGTTTTGTTAGCAATTCTCATGATGTCTCACACCATAACGTATTTATCAGGGCTCACAACATAAAAAAGGCACGTGATGCAAAAGTATAAATTGGCTACGATTATATTACAAGTAATGAAATACTGACAGTTAATGTATCATAGAAAGGATCAAAGCATCGACAGCTGCAATCTAAGAGGAATGCAGGAAGATCCATCCGAAACCTTTGGTTACTACATAGCAGCATGCACGACACAACATGAATCGGTCCATTCGTAAATCTAATCAGTTTGGTTCATGTTAGGCCACATCAGGTAATCTCTTCACATTTCAAGCAACAAAATTTACTAAATTGGATTGTGAAATTGGGAGCAACCGATGGAAGCAAAACAAAAGAAGCTTATCAAAATCAAACTTAAGAGACGGGTGTAGTGCAAGTGGATCAGCAAAGACCCAGATTCAACACCCGACAAACCTTACATGCCAGTTGAACAGCCTAAGGATCTTAGGGCTTGGATCCTTTTCAAGACCTCAACTACAACTTAAATTGGCTTGGATCCTATAGAACAGATCCAGTCCAAGAAACTATTGCACACTCGATATTTCTAGATATTGAAAGTGGTTTGCTTGACTTCCACTCGCTTTCCTGCAGCCAGATGCTATGAATACTGTCATGCTTTGCCATGAATGTTATTTTTACCCATCTACTAAGACATCCTCCGCTTTTAGTTGCAAAACTGTCCTCTTGTGAAGAGAGCAAATCAAATTGATTCACTGGCACTGCTTCCTTTCATAGAAGACATTGAACGCCCTTGGCTTGAAAAATCAGCTCAATCCATATTTCTTTATAACCACATCCAGTTTTCTCATGGCAGTGATTGCCATACGATGCCATACATTGCTAGTCACATGCAGTTGGAAAGCTCAAAATCTCTGCACAGGTGAAGACAGAAAGGGAGAAAACAGAAGAAAGAAAACAAATTATAGACCTTGGATTGTGCTCTGCTGTTGCTAACTATTAAATTCATTACTCGAGAAGCCAAGTCACGGGTATCAAGAGATTCTCGACCCAAAACCTTTAAATACATGGGTCCTTCACCCTGATCTCTGATCCCAAGTCTCCTCCTACATAATCTATCAATACTCGAGAGGTCTTTACAACCACATCTCTATTCAGGTTTACAGAGATATTTTGCATAAAAAAATCAGATGGTAAGCCAACTCAGAACCAATCTGCACAAGCTTAGCATACTCTAGTTGATACCGGAAACTTCAGTTATTGGTCCATGATTGGTGAGTGAAGAATTTAATAGAAAGAATAGATTCATGTAGAACGAGCTTCTGATATTTATTATCTGCAAGACACCATGAAGCACATTCCAATTTATTTCACTGGCTCAATGTCAAGAGGTAAGAAGAGAATTAGAAAGTACCTGACAAGCAGCACCATATCTGCCCCTTTGTTTTGGTTGGAAACTTTTTTAAGATTGAAATTAAGCATGAAGAAAATGTTTGGAACAATTATTCATAATCCACCTCATTTTTCCCATGCTAAAACGGGCTAGGGAATCACTCTATCAAATTTTTCATGCAGTATATCCCAAAAAGAAACCACCCCACCAATAGAAATGAGAAAACAGCCATTCCAATGAGAAACGCCAACCAGCCATCAAAATCCCAAAGCACAACACTCAGACAAAGGGGAAGAATGACCGGACAGCTGACATGCCATCCAACCATTTTCCTCTCCACAGGATTAGAGCAGCTAACGTTACCACGTTCCACCTCAGAGACCCATTATAACCAAGCCGGTTCAGGCAGTTCGCCACAAATGAGTGGCAATTGCAGGTGAAGGGGTTGCAGTACTTATGCTGGAAATGCGGCATGATGGAGTGCAATGCATCATCCCATCAGTTTGCTGTCCCATGTTCTGCATGCCTGTAATTCTGCTGGGATATATGCCCTGCTAGATTGGGAGGAAAGCAGCACTGTCCAATGGTTCCAACAAAGATCAAATGTTGGTAGGGGCCTCCACTATTTTGCAGATACAAGTAAACCAAAAACCAAAGTTCATCAGAATCAATTTGTTGCTTTCTTCCAGTGGTATAATATTGCAGTGCATGTCTCTTACAAACGGCCACCAATCTCTGACTACTCCCTGGGCAGGCTATAGCTAATGACTCAGATGTGCCTAATTATTGGTGTCCCAGGCTGCAACCCATCAAAGAAGCTTGAATGCATTAGTGCTGACAAAGATTAGTTGATTTGTTTCATTTTTCTCGCACTTTATAAAAGAATGGAGGACAATGAACCGATATGCTACAACATCAGAAGAAATATATAATAAAGAGAATGACCCAATCATAATTGACAGTTTGATGTAAAAGAATTTGGTGAAAATAGATATCGAGAACTTAATCTCATAATTTATGATGATTTATGAACAGCTAAATAATAAGACTAATGAAAGTCAGTATCTCTTCTGTACCTGTTTTCTGTCTAGTTGAACATATCTATGCTAACAATGTTTTCTGTCTGGTTGAACATATCCATGCTAACAAAGTTTGACCCTGCAAACTCCAGCACTGTTCCATCGTCCTGGCAAATTGGCCAAAATATGGAGCCAACCATGAAACTAATTGGAAGAGTAGTTCAGGCAATGCAGCAAGAAAACCTTGCCCTCTTTGAGTCCACTTCACCAAGCGACCACAGATTACACAATCTTCGATTGGAACTAGCAACTTCACTGTCAACAGCAGCTTCAAGCTCCATCAGAGAAACTGTTTTTGGGGATGTTTCACTGGATTGTTGAACATAATCATGCAGAGCTAAACGGACGCATGAGAAGACAATCTCGCATGCTGAATTTTTCTATATAATTCATAGCAACAATAGAGTTGAAATCAACATTATTCCATGTTTACCATGGTGAACCACTAGCTAACTAAGGTTACAAGGACCACCATTGCATTAAGCGTTTCAACTCGACAAGCATCTACATGATTTCGTTATCGGATATTAGACCTGTTATTCGTTAGATGAACTACCTCAAACTTAACCAAGCAAAGATTTTGAGCACAGACAATGGATCGATGAGTCATGATTTCTATTGCTCATCGTGGTTATGCGGGAAAATCTATCCATAGTTCAGAAAAGAAAACCAGCCTATAGTTTAAAACATTAAAATTGATTTATATACCCGAAACATCTTCTCTCATCGAATACACTCAAGCGATGTATTCCTTCTCGTCAAGTTAGAATTATCCATCAAAAATTTCCATTTTCTTTGTCGTCTTTGTAGAAACATAAATTACAATTTCGATGGAAATTATATTTATCATACTGAATTTGATCCCAAAAAAATGGAGAAAATTATCGTACTGATAACCTCAAACTATAAATTGACTTCTCTCCCAAGCTAGTCAAACCTACCCAAAAACCCATACGATCCCGACACACTTTTACCCAACCCAAAAGAAATTATCTGCTGTCCAATCCACATTAGGGCATCAAGAACATCAAAAAGAAAAGAAAGAAAGTCAAAACAACTTCAAAATGAACCAGCTCCAAAATTAAGCAAGAAGAAGACCGACCTTGAAGCCCTAATATCCAAGATACTCAAAAGCAAAATACAGTAAAACTATACCAAAGCTTAGCTGAAGAAGCGAGGGGATTAGACGAGAGCTGACCTCCTTTTGGATCAAGTAGAAGATTTTTACGGCAGATTACACCTCCCGCTTCATTCTTATGGATAAATGATATTTAAGTACGGACATCCGATCCGAGACAAGGGAGCAGGTGAGAGAAGACGGTAGTGACGAAGGCAGCGTGGGGGTGGGGACATGGAACGTGCACGAACCTGGACCAATCACCTTCTCCTCCCCCACCCCATTCCCCAAAATTCAAAAATCAGAGTGCTTCGTTTGAGTAACGTTTGGTTACATAATTTTGGATGAAATAAGGATTTATTTCATCATATTTCGAAAACATGACGATGAATTAGGATAGTTTAACAATTCCGATCAATTTTTTTTTTTATTTTCATCTATTCTAAATTAACTATTTCATTATAGGTCATGAAATAAATTATTTTAAATTTTTAATAAATTTTAATTTAAAAATAAAAAATAATATTATATAAATTAAATTATATTAATTACTTATTTTAAGTGAAGAATTTAAATTTTTAATCAAATAAAATTCTAGAAAAATATCTATTTTTTAGAAATTTATATTTTTATTTTAAAAATAATATTTAGATATCCAAACGTTATTTTGGAATTTTTTTAAAATGATTTAGGTTATTTTTTAATATTTTATTCCATCGGCTTTCCCGCTCGCCGCGCCCAACCGTTCCGCCTTTGGAGTTGGAGTAGAGAGGGTCCCACCGGCACAGAGTGCGCAGAGGAATTCCTATGCGGATAGAGGCTGGGTTGATGAAGCGAAGGCATCGGGGGATTGGATTTGGTTGGAATGGCGTGATTCGAGCGCGTCGCGCGGGCGATAACCAGGTATATTCCCTTCCGCGTTAGATGCTGGTTTTTTTGTCGTTACTCTGGTTGATGAAGGTCCTGCTCTAAACTATTTTCATCCAAGGAGTTCTAAGCGTGGATAAAACTAGAAGATCTCAAGCAGAGTATGCGTCTGAACGTGCAAATGACAATAAACCTTACTGTTTGGTTCTGCAACTTCCACGCATTCAAATTGGATAAGGCTATTACAAGGCTAGACTCACAATTTCTGTGATAGATTTTTTTTTTTTTTTTTTTTCATGAGAAAATATCTGTGATAGAGTTGTGTTGTGAAACCATGTTGCACCTTGTCATCTATTGTACCAATCACTTCACTTGATATAGCTTCATTTTTCGAAGAAGCCAGTAGAGAAGATGAGGATATTTACAGGCCTTACGATCACATCAACTCGTTATATTGGTAACAATAACCTGATGTTGAGGCCTCTTGGCTCTATCGCCACTTTTGAAGAGAAAAATTGATTGATAACAGTCAAGAAGAGCTACCAATTCTCAGCACCGCATGCTCTTGGAATAATGTGTTGTTCTGTCCAATTCTTTGCATTGCTGTTGAATCAAACAATGTCATTGTTGATTTCTCAATTTTCTTTGCTTCAGTCTAATTTCTTGAAAAAGATAAGAAATGGAAAGACAGTGAAGAAATTTAAGAATTCTGAACTTGGATGCTTTTTGTGTCATAACTACAGAAGAGAACTAAATTTTTCTTCAAGAATGTTATTCAAGCAGATTATGACCAGATTTTATCATGTCCATTGAGTGGGGAAGATAAATAAGAGCTCGTAAATGTCAGATAACAAAACTTGAGAGACGCCAGCCTTCTTGCCACCGTGGAAATGAGGTCACAAAGACGCACAAATCTAGTAAAGAAGGTGTTAGAGGTAGCAAGACTTGCAATGCACCATCCGTCTTGCCACTCTGGATGTGAAGATACTTATGTCATTTAATTAGACAACAAGTTCATCAAAGAACAATATTGTGAAGTATGGGGAGTTGTCATGAAGACCTTGCATGAAATTTGACCGACATTGAACGAATTAATAATTAAAGGATGTTTTGTACATACTTCAACCTATTAAACATTGGAATTGAAGAAAAAAATATTAACAAATATCTGCGCATGCTTCATGTTGTTCCAAACTTTATAAAGAGATATTTGACCGAGGTGATATTTAATTAACCCCATGGCATGCATCAGAATTGGAGATGGGGGAAAATGGTCTCTCTTTCATTTTTCTAATAAAACAAGGCCTTGTCGGCATTGTGACATCATATCTCTAAGAGATTCAACGGCTCTATATATAACCCATCCAGAAACTGGTTGATAAGCTCAAGTAAGTGGATCCTCCTTGATGATTAATAAGCATGGAAGCTGGTTCGGTTCGTGGGAATTTCCCATCACTCATTCTTCAACACTGACGTATGGACTATTAAATGTCAAGTCCACTCATCTCTTGTAGCTTCTTGACAACACCATCAGCAACTTCAGCCACAAAAACAGATCTTAGCAACCCAACTTCCAGATGCCATTGATTCTTGCTAGTGGAAGTACAGAGCCTGAAGCTTAGCAGCTGGTGTTCAGGTATTCAGTTCTGTTGTTTTCTCATCAACAGTACCGATCAAGAAGGAAGACTAGCTTGTAGATCTCAAAGGCTGCACTTCATGAATTATGAGATGATTGATCCAGTGCTTTCTCGAGGCCATGCCACTTGCACGTAATTGTCCTTTCAAATTTTTTTAGCAACCAATCTGGTAAATTTAGATCGACATATGCTAATATCTATGTTAGATCTAAATCAATTTTTTGTAGATTATAAGTTTCTATTTTGATCAGGTAAAAACTACCATAATGTACCCATTGGTTGGTGACAACATGGCCACAACTCGGAGATGCTTGCATGCGAATCAGCCTCATGGACAGCTATATTCTGTAATGAAATGCTATTCTAGCTCACTAGTTTCATGACATTCTTACACCTCTTACCTTGAAATGAAACACTTGCACTCTATTGACCAAATTAAGGACCACTAAAGTAAGAGAGCTAAAAAGTAAGTCGACACACATTGGCGAGATTCTTTTTTGAGAACGGTCATATCAAATCACAAAACTATGAACAATAGTTGAAGAAAAATGATGGAGCAGCCGTTCTCTTATCTCATACCACCTTAAAATAAACTCGAGAATACAACGGATGAACATGGTATAAAATAATTAATGCTGCCCGACTGCATTTTCATAAAGCTACAGAAAATAATAGCCTTGCTCTACCAGATTCCTGTCTCATATTATTCTTTTTTATTCTTCCTCACTTCTCAAACACATGATCAATGCTCACGGTAGAATAGGCTAACTTATTGAGATAGCTAAAAGGATAAAATTCAAAAGAAAAAAGATAAAAGTATATATATATATATATAGGAAAAGCAATGCTCAACCATGAATGGGGCCACAAGATAGAGCCATTAACAAGATGGCTGCATCCTTTTCATCCTGTGGGAAGACGTGATGGAAGGCTGAATCATCACTCAAACTTGTTGTAAGATCATCGATCTGAAGTTTCTTCTGAGCAGTCCCAGTGTTGGTGATCTTGCATCGGTTCTTGTTAGGAATATTGGTGCGATCTCCATCTGCTTTCTTCCCCGTTCGCACCTTACCAAGTGTGTTGGTTGCCATTAGTCCGCTACCTGCTGCTGCCGACATGGCTTGTCTTGCCTTCCTTTGCCTTATTCCACAGGCATTACAAAGAGACTGCCATGAAGCACGTACAATCATTAAAAGGAGAAAAAGTGAGAGATGAAAACTTAATTATGAAGTCCTTTGCCTTATTCCACAGGCATTACAAAGGGACTGCCATGAAGCACATGCAATCATTAAAAAGAGAAAGTGAGAGATGAAAACTTAATTATGAAGCTATATTCATAGAGATATATAGAAGGATGGATATGTGGATGGATAGAGATTAGTACCTTTGGACCCTGAGGACCACTCCTCCATAAAGGTGTCTTTGTTGTACTGCAATCAGAGCAGACTCTGATGATACTACTTGGGAAATTGCTGCTGCTGTCTTGATTTTGCTGTTTTTTCTCTTGAAGATCTTCCATGCTTCTTCTTGGTTTGCTCGTCACAGTTTGCTCCGAACCCGTCATCTCCCTCATCCGGTGCATCTTTGAAGACATCCACTTGACCGATCCATGCCCATCTTCATTATGTGCTCCATCACAAAAAAATTGACCCATTTTATCATTATTGTTATTATTGCTGTTGGCCGAAAAAGATTGCAGGAAATCATTTGATCCATTGATCAACAAGGACTCATTGGGCTACAATAAGCAAAAGATAAAGAGATCAGCATTTGTATAAGTGAACTGCAAAGTAGATCTTTATATGGACTTGATCTTGAGGATTATTTTGTCTTTGCAATTATATCCCATACCTTTTCTTGTTGCCGCTGTTGATGGTACTGATGTCCATGACGCTTTCCACCATTTGCTCCTTGATCTTCTATGGTGTACCCAAAGAAGGCTGGACATGGGCATAAATTATAATTAGTTGCTGGAGTGGAAGTTGACGGGTGACTTTGATCTTGGTTTCTCTTTTTAAGAGGGAGAGAGGAATATTGGTTAAGATTACTAGGAAACATCGGGAGAAGAGTGTGGGTTTATGAAAGAAAGGGAAGAAGGAATAGACTAGTCCTTTAAAGCAAGGAGGAACCAACAGATATGGGCGTAGGGGGAGAGAGCGAGGGAGGAGGAGAGAAGGGGTTGAAAAGCCAAACCATCATGGACCATATGGGTGCATATAATTAGAACCCTCGTGTATTGGTACAAAGTAACAAAGGAGAAGCCATGGAAGGCATTCACGCGGCTGCTTTACAACGACAGAGAGATCACATAACACCAAATGAATGGTTAAAAAAAAAAAGCATGGTACAAAAGACATGCAAGATGCCAAAAAGAACATCTCTTTTAAAAACAAAATTGTGCAAGAAATTTACAAGAGAAATGTGGGGACTAGAGAACTGCATGCAGGCATCTCTCTCCCTGTGTCTGTGTGTATCCATGCGCCGAAGGTGTACAGCCAATGCTTTGCCTTTGAGCAGGCTAATGAACAGGAACTGGCCCCTCGACTCAGACTTGCTCAATCCATCCCTGATTTACCTTCCACGGTCAAAACAAGAGTGGTCACTGTTCGGCCTCTCGCTCTCTGTGTATGTGTTATGGAAGAAACTGAAGCTATTGAAAAGGAGCCATCAATTGAAGAGCCAAATGCCTCCATGCACATAAGCCGAATGAGGGAGAGGAATGCTCGTAAGCCCTGAAACATTAAATCCAAGCCGATGTACTTTTGTTCGTCATGATAGGGTGGTAAGGTTGTGAGATTTTAAAGACGAAGTTTTTGCTTCGTCAAGTAGCGGTAAAAAAAGCCGTTCATCTCATGGAGAAAACAGAGAGATATTGACAGAGATTTTACCTTTTTCGTTTTTGAAGACTAAGAGATTGATTGAGATTATTAATCGAGGCAATAACATCTTGGACTCTGAAAGACCATTAGGCAACTTGGTGGACATTGGACCACAACCATCCAGTTGGCAGGAGGCTTGGTCGCCATCTACCTCTGTGAAACTACATAAGCAATAAACAATTGCACATCGTTAAAATGTCTTTGTTCGAGGTATATAGTCTTATAACTCTGCTTGCTAACGTTACTAATTCTTATCATGGTTGCGGACCGGCTCCATCACATTATGTAAATGTATAACAATCAAGAAATAAAAATTTTGACCACGTTAATGGCAGATACCTGATGGCTTATGGTCTAAATAAATAGCATAAGTTCGTTTGAGTTCAGGGAAGGTCTTGGCTCACATGGTGGTAGATTCGATGAGAGCTTGTATATATATATATATATATATATATATATATATATATATATATATATATATATATATATATATATATAGAGAGAGAGAGAGAGAGAGAGAGAGAGAGAGAGAGAGAGAGAAGAAATTATGAGCTTGTATAAATTGAACAACAACATCCTTCAATGAATTGTAAAATTTGTGCACAAAAACACGCATGCACACGCGCACGTGCCAGCATGCCATAAGAAAATTTTTTGAGCATGCGTTTTGGACATGTATTGGCGTATTGCACATTTTCTTAATCGTGGCTGTAGGGTTTACCCTATTCAAAAGGGCAAAAAAGGTTTCTATATCGAGCGATGCAAGATTAATGATTTAAAATATTTTGGATAATTTAAAATACATTAGTAGATTTAAAAAGTATTATTTATGTAAAAAATATCTATAAAGTAGATCTTGAAGTCCAGAAAAAATCGGCAGAGAATGGGCTTTAATCCCAGGTCAAAGATATCAATATCTAGTGATTTTTCTTTCTGTTTAATAAATGAATTGATGGCTATAATTTCTAGACGCAAGGATTTTAAAATGCAGAACGAAATATGTTTTTTTTTTTTTTAATTACATTTGATTTGGTAAAAAGTTTGACAGCCACTTGTTAGAAGTTCTGGTACAAATTTTCCAAAAGCAAGTATTGACGTGTAACTTCGATTGTTATATTCTAGCCATCGAGGTTCACTGGCTCTTCAAAATTAATAAGGCCACCATCATCATTTATATAGGTTCGGTAGTGTTTCTTTTTTTAAGACATCAACTATTGGATCATGTCTCATTCAAATTTCAAAGCAATCACAGATTTCAACCAGCCAGTACATAATTCAACGGTTAACGTCACTATTTTATCAAAAAAAAAAAAAGTTGACGTCACCAAAGAAGATGAATCATCCTTTCGTACGAAAAATACATCCTGAATCAATTTATGTATGTTCAATTTTGGATCATCAAGAAATTAGGTTAGGAGAAGTTTCTTTTTATTTTTTTGGTAAGAATTATGAGAAGTTTCTAAATGCTTCCTTCTTATAAGAAAAAGTGTGAAAACCTTTGAGGGTATAAGCCTATAGCCTATGGCCGTTAGTGCAAGGGCATCCAGACCTGAGTCTGTGGAGAGATCGAAAAGAATCCGGTGGACTCTTCATTGGCCTTGCTCACCCCATGCTCCTTATCTGGTTGATCGTTACGATATACTTTCCCCAGATCAAAGAATCTACGTTTAGTTTCTATGATTGCGAGCGTGGACACGTACTAGTTGTGTGAATCACACGGTCACACCTGGGAATGTGTGTGAGAGAGAGAGAAGCATGGGCCGCTATTATGGGGAGTGTCAGCTTGCTTCTTGCCAGGGACGTTTGAAAGCTACGCTTCGTTGGACGCGCACGATTGTTGAATCCTGCCTGCACTTTGTGAAATCTTGCATCATCATCGTCATCAACCCCCTCCCTCACTCGAAAAGGATGCTGCATCATGGATCACCAGATCCAGCTTACAAAGCGACCAAAGTTTGATAATTGGCGTCTAGATTGATGTAAATTTCATCCAGATCACCACCATATGTATTATAAGATGGATGCCCAAAGCATCAGCAAACGACGCTGTTGCTGCCCTCAATAATACGCGCACCCAATTCGCATCCTTTTTTTAAGGTGGTCCTAGATTCTCTTTGCTCTCCAGTGGAAACGTTTTGAAATGGACCTCATACCCAATGGGTTGATCCACCCCGTGCATGAATATATATATATATATATTTTTTGGGTGGGGTGGGGTGTGGTGGTTGGCCATGAAGTTTTACTATATTAAATAATACTGAAGATTTGAAACGTCCACGGTCGCACTTCCAACGTCTTTATCAGAGCTAACTGTGATATCAAGAGGTCTCCCTTCCTCTCAAAAATTAAAGCACATCCCCACTAAACATATAGCACCAAATTATATGACGCTCGTATATTTATGGCATGTCCTCTTCATCCATAAAGAAGTTGCAGCAGCTATTTATCATATGGAATAGGGGCATTTTTTATTTACTGATAGCCCTTTACCATGGCCTTGAAAGCATATGTAGGTGTTGCGAATGAAACAGAGAAGAACAAACATGTCCGTTATTGGAGATAAATTCTGCTCCTATTAAAATCAAGTTCGGTGCCCAACCTGATGCGGCCAATAGCCACGGAAGGACTTCAGCGGACGTATCTTAGCCGAACTCCTACATCCGATCGAACTTCTCAACGGCCGTGCCTCAGCCGATGTCCTTCAACCGACCGAGCTTCGGACTCTCAGCAGTCGAACTCCTCAGCGGTCAGCCTTAGCTGAACCACTTAGCGGCCGAACTCTTTCTGATTGCCCAATCGTCGAGCTTCGGACTCCCAGCGGCCGAACTCCTCAGCGGATCAACCTTAGCCGAACTCCCCCCGAAGCTCCCTCTCTGGCCGAGCTTCTACGAAAGCCGGACTCTCTGCGGACTTTTCCAACAGCCGAGCTTCTACGGAAGCTGGACTCCATGCGGACTTGTTGAGCGGACGAACTTCCATGAAAGCCGAACTTCTTATGATGGATTCCTGCAGGCGATCTCGCTACGATTACACGACAATAACAATCGACAATAATGATCGATATTTATCGGCAATAATGATCGGCAATAACGATCGACATTGATCAGAACAGTTATGACACTCATCAACCAAGGCGGTTACAACAAGCTCCCTATATAAAAAGGATCCTCCGGATACACTTACGCCAGATTTTGACAACCCTTTTCTCTTCCTCAAAACTCTACCGAGCACTCCATTCCTGTTGGCCAGAGCTGACTTGATTGTCGGAGGGTCCTACCGGAGCCACCCCCACCGGCTCCGGACGGAACGTTGTTTTGCAGGTCCTCGGTGGCGACCTCATCAGCCACCACTCCATCGGATTTCAGCGACGATCAGATTCTGCGTCAACAGATTGGCGCTAGAGGAAGGGCCCGGCAACGATTTCTTACTTAAAAGAAGCCGGGGTTCCTTTGTTCTTAAAGGAGTGCTCGGAAAATCTCTCTTCCTCCTCTTTAAAATTTCCTTCCAAAAAGAAAAGATGCCCCCCAAAAGAGCCTCCACCCGACGATCGACAGCCTCCGCGGCCCAATCCCGTTCCGATCCATTCGCTCCCGCTCCAGCCCCGGCGACCCAAGCTCACTCTGTAGCCGCGATAGACGCTGAGCAGTTTAACCTGCTCGTTCAGTAGGTTCGTGGCCTCACTGAGGCAGTTCAGGCGGTGTAGACCATGTACCAGCAGGCCCCCGTATCAGTTCAACTGACGCAGGATTCTCCAGAGCCGTATGGTCCAATCCAAAGGCAATCGACTTGGGCTACCCGACCTCCAATCTTTGGAAGAGGAAGGCAACGGAAGGAGAGCCCTAGTTCGGATCGTAGCTTGTCCCAGGGTGAAGCTTTGCACCCATTCAACAGGAAGACCTTGGAGATCAGAGACCGCGAGGATCTCCTAGATCAAAGGCTCTTAGAAATGAGCCGACGAATTGAAGAACTCCGTCACAATCCCTCTTCACGCGGTAATGACATCTGTACTGACCCTTCTTTTTCGTAGAAAATCATGCAAGAACCGATCCCGCCGAACTTCAAGCTCCCACAGTTCGAGAGCTACGATGGGACCATCGATCCGGTCGACCATCTGGAAGCTTTTCGGACAACGATGTTGCTCCATGGTGCGTCAGACGCTATCTTGTGCCGGACTTTTCCCTCTATCCTTAAAGGAGCCGCTAGAAACTGGTATTCGATGCTCAAGCCAAACACCATCTTATCATTTGACCAGATGAGTCAACAGTTCGCGGCCCATTTTGTTAGTAGTCGACGTCCGCGCCGAGGTTCGGAGTCCTTAATGGCTATCAGGCAGAAGGAGGAGGAATCCATCCGAGCTTACATTACCCGATTTAATGCTGCTGCATTGGAAGTTCAGGATTTGGATCAGTCTATCGCGATGGCCGCACTCAAGGACGGCCTTCAGAAAAATAACTTGCTGTTCTCCCTCGAGAAAAGGTATCCTTGGGACTTCTTCGATCTGCTGGCTCGGGTCGAGAGATATACCCGTGCGGAAGAAGCCTTAAGGAAGTGGCTGGCAGGCAATGGGGAGCCGAATGAAGTTCGGCCGCGCTCACGGACTTCCTCCGATAGTAGGCGGATCCGAACTCCTCGAGCTCACAGAGAAGCACAAAGAAGCCCTCCTCCCAAAAGATTCCACGACTATGCCCCCCTCAATGCTCCTTGAACTCAGATCCTCACCGAAGTTAAAAACCAACTGCCAAGACCAGAAGGGTTACGGTCTCCCCCAAACAAGCATGACCAAAATAAGTATTGCCTCTACCATCGCAACCACGGCCACGATACTGAGGAGTGCATCCAGCTCCGAGACGAAATCGAGGAGTTTGTCAGAAAGAGGCGGCTGGGTAAATTCGTTCGACGTCACCCTGAAGATCGGTAAAGGGCGCTGCCGTAACAAGAAACGATAAGGTCAACCGTCTCACGACGTCGTTACCCCAGGTTCCAGTGTCGAAGCCAAGAGAAGCATACTCCAAAGTAAGGAGGCCAGCATGAGAAAGAAAAGGTCATCCGCATGAAGAAGGGCAAATGAACAATACTGCCACGACCCTGAGTCACAAAGAATTCGAGAATACATTGCCAGTGGCTTCCTTTTAATAAAGTTCTTCCTTTTCAATGGTGTATTATTTTTAGGTGCCAAAACTATGTAATGACAGAAAAAGAAGCAGTCAATAGTCGTCGTGTTAGGAACAGGAGGAAGACCTCATCCTAACACGAGCAGGTCAAAGACCATCAACCTCCCGAGAAGTTCGGCCAGAGATAAGATCTCTCCCAAAAAGCAAATTTGACTAGAGATAAGATCTCTTCCGAAAAGCAAACTTGGCCAGAGATAAGATCTCTCCCGAGAGCAAGTTCGGCCAGAGATAAGATCTCTCCCAAAAAATAACCTCGGTCAGAGATAAGATCTCTCCCGAAAAGCAAACTCGGCCAGAGATAAGATCTCTCCCGAGAGCAAGTTCGGCCAGAGATAAGATCTCTCCCGAAAACAACCTCGGCCAGAGATAAGATCTCTCCCGAGAGCAAGTTCAGTCAGAGATAAGATCTCTCCCGAAAAACAACCTCGGCCAGAGATAAGATCTCTCCCGAGAGCAAGTTCGGCCAGAGATAAGATCTCTCCCAAAAGTAAGTTCGGCCAGAGATAAGATCTCTCCCGGAAAGCAAAACTCGGCCAGAGATAAGATCTCTCCCCGAGAGCAACCTCGGCTAGAGATAAGATCTCTCCCGAGAAGCAACTTCGGCCAAAGGAGATAAGATCGCCCCCGAGCGACCCTGCCAACCTCGGTCAAGCTTCGACCCGGACCAACATGGAGCCCAGAAGAAGACTTCGACGGTCGCCTTTTCTGCACTCCCTTCCTTCGAGTTTCGAACTCGGGAGTGGGGGGGCTAGTGTTGGGGATAAATCCCGCTCCTGCCAAAGTCAAGTTCGGTGCCCAGCCTGATGCGGCCAATAGCCACGGAAGAGCTTCAGCGGACGCATCTTAGCCGAACTCCTACATCCGACCGAACTCCTCAGCGGTCGTGCCTCAGCCGATGTCCTTCAATCGACCGAACTCCTCAGCGGTCGTGCCTCAGCCGATCTCCTTCAACCGACCGAACTCTCCAGCTGCCGAGCTTCGGACTCTCAGCGGCCGAACTCCTCAGCGGTCAGCCTTAGTCGAACCACTTAGCGGCCAAACTCTTTCTGATTGCCCAATCGTCGAGCTTCGGACTCCCAGCGGCCGAACTCAGCAGATCAGCCTTAGCCGAACTCCCCCCGAAGCTCCCTCTCTGGCCGAGCTTCTACGAAAGCCAGACTTCCTGCGGACTTCTCCAATAGTCGAGCTTCTACGGAAGCTGGACTTCATGCGGACTTATTGAGCGAACGAACTTCCATGAAAGCCGAACTTCTTATGATGGATTCCTGCAGGCGATCTCGCTACGGTTACACGACAATAACAATCGGCAATAACGATCGGCATTTATCGGCAATAACGATCGACATTAATCAGGACAGTTACGACACTCGTTAACCAAGGCGGTTACAACAAGCTCCCTATATAAAAAGGATCCTCCGAATACACTTACGTAAGGTTCTGAAAACCCTTTTCTCTTTCTCAAAACTCTACCGAGCACTCCATTCTTATTGGCCAGAGCTGACTTAATCATCGGAGGGTCCTACCAGAGCCATCCCCTATCGACTCTGAATGGAACATTATTTTGTAGATCCTCGACGGCAATCTCATCAGCACCACTCCATCGAATTTTGATAATGATTAAATTCTACGTCAACAACCATCGATGGCAACGAGTTGCACCTAGACCACGTCCTTTCACAGCTCTATAAAAAATGTAGCTTAACCACCATGCTCAAACTCTCAACCACCGTTTGTTTTTTTGCGAATCGTGGGGCCTCAAACCCCTCGATGATGGGGCCATACAGCAAGCCTCGTCATAGCATCTGAGCTGGAATGAATCGTCTGCGACAAATTTAATATCATTCTCCACATGTACAATGTTCCTTTTGGAAGTTAGCGAGGCACTGGTAGAAAGCCTCTAGGACAATAAATATTTGCTATCGATAACCCAGTTATCTGTCAAAAGAAAGATGCCGGCATTATCCAAAAAGTTAAATCCCATGCACTGCTCTCATTTTTCAGCCCACCACCTTGAAGATTAACTCATCCAACGGTTCATCAACGGGGACCAATTATCTACCAGCGACGAAGCATAGGACTGCTGAAACCACCAAATTTGGGAAAAAGGCTAATCATGCAAACCGACCAATTGGATCATAGCAGCAGGGGGTAAACAGCAGCATGAAAGCACCAGTTAGCCCTGCTTTCAGAGCCAGTTGTTTGACTTGGAACTATGGAGAAATCGGTCGGCAAACTCCCTGACTAATCACTTATTCCATGCTGCACAAAAATACCATCTCATTCCAGAAACTAGTCATATTAGGATGCAAATGGACTGAAAAGAGCCCTGAATTGAAGTCTCAAAAGATTGATCAAGTCATGGAATTTCCATAGGAAACAGCTTTCCAAATTTTTTTTTGTTAAAAAAAAAAAAAATGGAGGCAGTATCTCAAATCCCAATCAGTTCAGTACACAGCATAGTTAATATGATCAACCAGATCATGATTTCTTCTATGAACGGCAAGAGGTCCTGCTGAATCTATCTCTAAACACCACATTTCTAATACGACCCATTTAGATGTTTGCAAAGATATAACTAGAACAATAGATAAGACCAAGTGGCCATTATGTTAAATCCAAACACAACAATCTCTTCGCGAAGTCAGTTCACAAATGAGGTTCTTACAAGACTGGGATTGATTTCACATGAATGAACCGTTTGAGAAGAGCTTTTTCCTCATCATTTTTCTTCTTCTCTGCTGGATCATGAGGCTTGACTTTCCTCACCTCTTCCAGAATCCACTCGAAGAGCTGGCCCTGCTCATTTTCTGGGATGGGAGGGAGCACCTTCATAGGTGTTGAAGGAGGTTCGGCAGATGATTTCTTCTCATCAGGAACTGGGGCACCAGTGCTGTCTACTGGAGAAGAAAGAACTTTCTCATCCTTATCAGCTGGCTGTCTCATTGAAGTCCTTGTAAGAATGTATACTGCAAGTTACAGGACTGTTTGGTTGGACAATAACATGTAGTACAATAATCTGACATAATGGAAGCTGATGTCCATTTTTAAACAATTTTGAGCAATAATTAGCTTTCATAAAAACATCCAACTAAAGATAATTTTCTGTTATGACATAATAATACTTTGCGCATGTCAACTCTTAGAGTAATAAATGTTGAACATGCTGAGAGCTGCTAATTGTTGAAAGCTACTTGAAGCTAAACAGAAATAATAAATTAGTAAGATTTTATATGTTTCTTTACTCACCCTGCAGAGATGTTGCATATCTAACTATATAACAAATATTGGTTCAAAGTGAAAGGTGATCCATGATGGTTCTATTCTAGTGTGAAAACAACTTGCATACAAAATACATCCACAGATGCTCACGTATAACGAAGCTAGTCTTGAAATAGCTATAAGCCTATAACTATGTTATTGACAACTTTGCAAGGATCATCCGACACGAGGATAGACATCCATCAAGCTCTCGGCAAAAGTTTTTTACAAGGTCATGGGAGTATTCTACCACTGATACTGCATAAGAAAAGCTTCATTTTCACTCTCTTGAAGTTAGGCAAAAAAAAAAAGCATGTTGTGTCAAGATGTTAAATGAAGACATTAGGATACTTATTTTGTGGACAACAAAAAAAATAATCATCAAAGCTTGCAAGAATCACTTGCTTCCTCAAGCAAACTAAGCAGATCTTCTTGCTTATGAAGCCTACAGCATCTAGAAGCACTTCAAATTTCTTCCACGATGCATAATAATAACTATAATCATCCAGTCTTATTTCAAGGGTTCAGGATTGGCTTTATGGATTCTCATTTGGCAACCATATTCCGGTTTACAGTCAACTGTGGTGTTACTCAACACTCCACAACCCATGCTAACTTCAAAAGACAACTCTTGGGAACATGACCGTGCATCTGCCATTCATTAACACATGCAGATCTGCAGGTAATGATGGCAGCATGCCAAGATTTGTGCCTGAATCTCAGACTGCCACTGAATGATGAACAAGCATCTGTGCCTAAGATATGTGTGCACTTTGAATTTAAGAATTGTCCAACTTCAACAGCATTCTAATCAGATCAGCACACAAAGAAAAGATAGGCTTTAAAAATGTAGTAATGCACCAAGAGAGCTTGTCATGGTTGATAGGCAGTTTGAGCACATAATCTGTTATGGTTTTCCCAACAATTACCTAATTCTCCTAATAATATTTTTCCATTCCATCTTCCACTTCCTGCAAGTTTACTGTTGAACTCCACTAGGATATATTTAGTGTTTTAAAAGGTCAAGCGAAGAAGTAACATGAAGGAAAGAACAAAGACACTTAACAGGTATGAAAGAAAAGAAAGTAAATTATGCAAACTTGGATCTACCTATTTAAAAATACTAGTTTCACAATCCCGCCCCCACAGACAACATATCAACTTGCTTGATCACCATCCCCAAGTAAGCACAAGCCCAAGAAAGATATATGCATAATACCAAAACTATTGCATTTACTTTAAAGATGGCCCTACAAATAATACAACACTGCAACATATCTACAAGATGAAAAGAGGTACACATCAAAGTACATTTTATTTCAAATGGACCACCAATCCACAACGAGATGAGAATGTCATTCAGACAGTGAAAGATAAGATGTTACATGTGCTTCTATTCTACCAATATTTTAGAGATATTCGGATTTTCAATGAGGTAAGGTGTATGGAGTAAGCTTTAAAACATATAACTTGTATCAGAAGATCATATGTAAACTAAGAAAAATCATGTGAAAGAGAAACATATAAAGGATATAATTTTTTTTATTTACACCCAAAAATCCTGCTGGATTTAAATAGCGACATTCTGATACTCTGTATCCTACATGTGCAGAAATATTGGAACAAATAAATCAAAAGGTTCCATGCTTGGTTTCAGTACCATGTGTTATGACATCCTAGAAAAGCTTGAACTATGCACAATAGCAGATCTTCCCATGCCAAAATTCTGCACTTCATTCCATGAAAATTGTCATCTTGTATGGATCATTATGCTTCCCTTCTTTTGCTTGTGAAAGATAAGTTAAGACAAATATTTATGCCTCCAAGAAAAGGCAGGAAGTAAGGTTATAATGCATGACTTATCTGAGTCTCATTCTCCAATTCATACCTCATTTCATATAGATTCTCTCATGATCCTTAAGGGTTCATTTGCTTGGGGTATATTAGATTACCCCATAATCTGATAATTTTTGAAAATTATTTATCTGAAAAAATAATTGCGGATAAAAATAACTTTTATTATGTTTGGTTGGTGGGAAAATTACTCCGAAAAATGACACCGAAAAAGGATTACTATGTTTGATTGGAGATAATCCTATATGGGAATATGGCAAAATTTACAAATATACCTTTTAATATAAAATATTTTTTTAATACTAGGATAATATTATCATCTCTAATTAGTTTTTATATGATGACTATAATCATATAACCCTTTGCATAATGCTATCTCCATCTTATTTTTTTTACAAAAGCTCTTTATTGAATGAATTTTAAAGGACATTAGAATAAAGTCAATGATCATATATGCAGCTTTATTGGAGGTAATTTTATCAAATATGGATTACCACCATTTAAAAATTTGCCAAATACCAACCTTCCATGGTATTTATTTTACCTTCTCTCTCTCCACAAAATAAACATGGAGCCCACCATTTTTTTTTTACCATCTCTCTCATCCACTTTGCATACAAAACATGATAATCTGACAAGAAAATCATTTTTTCATGCCAAATTACCTCCAACCAAATGGCCTGTGATTTCTAACAGCCTCACCTTTCCAAACAATTCTTGGATAGTCATTTTACACAATCTTGTGATCATCTAAAATCCTCCATATTCAACAATAAGCTTTAGGTGCTTATCTGGATGCCATTAAACACATTATATCGAATTCCAAGGCCATGAATATTGCTGTGCACCCGGGTCCAAAAATAGAAACTCCAAGGAGATAGTTTTAAAACTTTACAGTTTCGTGTTAGGTTCATGCAGCTAGCTTCTGAAAAGTTTCAGGAGATGACCGACATACATCAAGAATTTTCATCCCAAAGTGGAGAAATATACAGTGTACTTGATGCAATTATTAATTTTCCAAAAGTTTCTAATGCAAGACTAGTACACGGTCATCAGCTTAAAAGCTTACCACAAATACTTGCCAACGCATCTGAGATGCCACCAGCAGATTAAAATTACATGCTCCACAAATGCTGAACCTTGAGATCATCTTCAATTTTTGCAGTTCTATCGAATTAGCTCTACGCGCTGATTGACGCTGCTTGATTTTAAAAGTGCAGTTTCTCCACAGTCAAGTAAAACCCTTGCATTTGTTACCAACACGACTTACTTATAGAAATGAGCAAGTCATCGAAGTAATGTATCATACAAAAATCAAAAAAATTTCTTCCCACTTAGTTTGATATCCTAAACAAAGAACAAACCCAAACAAATAACTGGAGCTTCAGAGGTTGATAAATGGTCAAGTCACAAAGAGCATCATGGAGCTCCCAATCAGAAAATAATAAAAAAAGAAAAATATTTCTTCTCCTGACAGGATCCAAACAGAGGAGGGGGGTTTGGGGGGCGAGATTAGGGCTACCAAACTTTAGGGACTAAAGCTCCCCGTTTCACATTAATCACATCACAAATTCCAGCCAAAAAAAAAAAATCACAAACACATCAAACGCACTCAACACCTTGAAGCAGCACTCCATCTAATAGAAAACAAGAGGAAGATCAAGAAAGTGCATGAAGGTTAAAAGGGTAAAGAGGGAGAGATGGAAAGACGAAGGCAGATGAGGAGACTGACCTCCGATGCCGAGATTGGCGGCGAGGAGGAGCGGCACGATACGACGAATGAAGCCCTTCTTCGCCGCAGATGGAGGCGGAGGAGTCGACGCAGCACTAGAAGAAGACATGGATGACGAGGAGGAGGCAACGAGACTCTGGTTGGGGAGTAGGAGGCCCGCTTCGACTTCCTGCGCTGCAGAAAAGGGATCCAAGATCTATCAAGCTTCTTTTCCTCCCCAAAGAGACGCTTCTGCCGGCCATCGGGGTTCCAGCAGCCAAGTGTATTCTTTTATATATATATATATATATATTGCTAAATTCAGTATTTAAAGTTATTTCTCCTCCTAACCATTTGCCAAATTCATTACCTTCTATGTTACCTATCTTTTTCAATTTTACCTTCATCATCTCACAGTCACAAAGAGCACCGCGTGGCATCTTCCGAACTGGGATACCGTCATTAGTGGAATGAGCTAGGCAGTATTTAGGCATGATGTGAAACCAGCTAGATCCTTATCATGTTTACACGGTCTACATCAATTTAATCTCTCGTCAGCTTAAATACTATAACAAGAAAGAAAAAAAAAATCTTGATAGGTCTTTTTCTTTTTTCTTTACCTTTTTTATCCTTCAAGCTAATAGGCCAATAATTGAAAGAGTAATTATTTGTATAAATATGGTGTGGCAAAATTAACATGAAATATACTATCCAATCATATTAAATTATATAGTATAAATAATAATGAGACAGATAAATACTATTTTTTTTATGAGATATTTAGCAAAAATATCATTTTTTTGTAAAATAAAGAATAAATAAAATTATTATTTCTTAATATCTTATATAATTTTTTATGAGTATATATATAATTTTTTTGTATCTTTATATAATATTACGTGGTTATTATGATTTCTTGTGAGTATATTATGACTTTCTGAATAATATATTTATTTTTTTAATATTTTATATAATTATGTATATATATATATATTGTTGATGCAGAATCTGATCGTCGTCGGAATCCATTGGAGTGAAGGTCGATGAGGTCACCGTCGGAGACCTGCAAAATAAAGTTCTGTCCGAAGTCGATGGGGGTGGCTCCGACAGGACCCTCCGACGATCAAGTCAGCTCCAGTCAACAAGAATGGAGTGCTCAGTATGGGAAGAGAAGAGAATGGTTTTTAGAACCTGGCGTAAGTGTATCCGAAGGGTCCTTTTTATAGAGAGAGCTTGTTGTAACCGCCTCGATTAATGATTGTCGTAACTGTCCTGATAAATGCCGATCGTTATTGTTTTGATAAATGCCAATTGTTATTATTGTGTAACCATAGCGGGATCGCCTGCAGAAATTCATCATAAGAAGCTCGGTTTGCATGAAAGTTCGGCCATTGAGAAGTTCGATCGCTGGAGGAGTCCGTAAGAAGTCCGAATTCCATGGAAGCCCGATCGCTGGAGGGTTCTGCAAGGAGTCCGATTTTCTTAGAAGCTCAATCGCTGGAGGGTTCTGCAAGGAGTCTGGCTTCCTTAGAAGCTCGACCAGAGAGGAAGCTTTGGGGGGAGTTCAGCTCCCGCAGGCGCCTGGCTGTAACGATGCAGAGAGAGTTCAGCTTTTGCGGGAGTCTGACTGAAGCTCGGCGATTGGGCAATCAGAAGGAGTTCGGCTGCTAAGTGGTTCGGCTAAGGCTCGTCCGCTGAGGAGTTCGACCGCTGGAAGTCCGAAGCTCGACCGCTGGAGAGTTCGGTCGGTTGAAGGACTTCAACTGAGGTCCGACCGCTAAGAAGTTCGATCGAATGTAGGAGTTCGGCTAAGATGCATCCGCTGAAGCTCTTCCGTGGCTACTGGCCGCATCAGGCTGGGCACCGAACTTGACTTTGATAGGAGCAGGATTTATCCCCAACATATATATATATATATATATATGACATCTTGAATAATATATATATATGACATTCTAAATATTATATATAACTTTCTATATCTTCATATAACATCCTGAATAATATATATGATTTTTTGATACCTTATATAACTTTATATGAGTATATATGATATTCTAAGTAATATATATGATTTTTTGTGAATATATATAACATCATAAACATTATATATGATTTTCTGATGCCTTATGTAACTTTCTATTAATATATATGATATTATGAATATTATATATAATTTTTTTATAAATATATATTATTGGTGCAGAATCTGGTTGACGTTGGATCGAGCTGGAGTCGAGGAAGACGAGATCATTGTTGGTGACTTGCAAAATAAAATTCCGTTCAGAGTCGATGGTGGTGGCTCCGGTAGGATCCTCTGACGATTAAGTCAATTCTTCTGATCAACAAAAATGGAGTGCTCAAAAAAGAGATCGATAGAGTTTTGGAAAGAAAAAGAGAGCTTAGAGAAAACGTATCTAGAGGATCTCTTTTGTAGATGGAGCCCAAAGCTGATAGTAACAGCCGTAGCTGTCTGGTAGCTGGCCGCTCGGGATCGTATGGGATTTGCTATGGAGAGAGATGCCGTCAGACTGATAGTGACAGCCATACCGTCTGATCGTGGGCCACATGGGATTTGTTATGGAGAGAGATATTGCTAGACTGATAATGGCAGCCATGCCATTTGGTGAAAGTAGGCATTCGGAGTCTAATTGAGCTGGAGGAGTCCAACTGCAAGAATAATCCAGAAGGAGGTCAGCTCCTGGAGGAATCCGATTGAAGAAAAAATTTAAAAGGAGTTCGGCTCCTATAGAAATCCGATTAAAGGAGGAGTCCAGAAGAAATTCGTCTCCTATAGAAATTCGACTGAAGAAGAAATCCGAAAGGAGTTCGACTTTCATAGAAATTCGATTGAAGGAGGAGTACAGAAGGAGTTCGTCTCCTATAAAAATTTGATTGAAGGAGTCCGGAAGGAGTTCGGCTTCTGAAGGAATCCAGAAGGAGTTTGGCTCCTATAGAAATCCGACTGAAGGAGGAATCTAGAAGAAGTTCGTCTCTCATAGAAATTTGATTGAAAGAGGAGTTCGGAAGGAGTTCGACTCCTGAAGAAATCTGGAAGGAGTTCGGCTCCCATAGAAATCTGACTGAAGGAGTCCGAAAGGAGTTCGGCTCCTAGAGAAATTTGGAAGAAGTTCGGCTTTCATAGAAATTCAACTGAAGGAGGAGTCCAGAAGAAGTTCGTCTTCTGTAGAAATCCGACTGAAGGAGGAGTCCGGAAGGAGTTCGACTCCTGAAGAAATCCGAAAGGAGTTCGGCTCCCATAGAAATCCGACTGAAGGAGGAGCCCGAAAGGAGTTCGTCTCTTGTAGAAATTCGATTGAAGGAGGAATCTGAAAGGAGTTCGGCTCATGGAGGAATCTGAAGTGAGTTCGGCTCCCGTAGAAATCTGACTAAAGAAAGAGTCCGGAAGGAGTTCGGCTCCTGAAGAAATATGAAAGAAGTTCGGCTCTCATAGAAATCTGACTGAAGGAGGAGTCCAGAAGGAGTTCGTCTCCTATAGAAATCTGACTGAAGGAGTCTAGAAGGAGTTTGGCTCTCATAGAATTCCGACTGAAAGAGTCCGAAAGGAGTTCAGCTTTCGAAGGAGTTCGAAAAAAGTTTGGCTCCTGGAAGAGTCCAACTGGAGGAGAAATCTAGAAGGAGTTTGGCTCCTGAAGGAGCCCGGAAGGAGTTTGACTCCTGGAGGAGTCCGACTGCAGGAGCAATCCAAAAGGAGTTCGGCTCTTGGAGGAATCCGGTTGAAGAAAAATTTTGGAAGAGGTTCAACTCCTGGAGGAACTTGACTGAAGAAGGAATTCCGAAGGTGTTCGACTCCTAGAGGAACTCGATTGAAGGAGATGTTCGAATGGAGTTCGGCTCCTAGAGGAATCCGACTGAAGGAGATGTTCGGAAAGAGTTCGGCTCCTGGAGGAACTTGACTGAAGGAGGAATTCGGAAGGAGTTCGGCTCCTATAGAAATCCGATCGAAGGAGAAGTCTAGTAGGAGTTTGGCTCCAATAGAAATTCGATTGTAGAAAAAATTTGAAAGAAGTTTGGCTCATGTAGAAATTTGATCGAAGGAGATGTCTGAGAGGAGTCCGGCTCCTGATAAAGTCCAGTCGAAGAAGAAGTTCGAAAGAAGTCCGACTTCTAAAGAAGTTTGGCAGGAATTCGACCGCTTGGGGAGTTCGAGCGGGGTTCGACTGATGGAGGAGTTCGGCTGGGGCTCGACCGCTAAGGAGTTCGACTCCTGAAGAAGTTTGGCAGGAATTCAACCATTAGGGGAGTTCGAGAGGGGTTAGACCGATGGAGGAGTTTGGCTGAAGCTCGGCCACTGAGGAGTTCGGCCAGCTAAAGAAGTTCGGCTAAGGTTTGATCGCTGAAGGAGAATTTTTGATCGAAGCTCTTCCATGATTATCGATTGCATTAGGTTAAGCATCAGACTGGACTTCGATGGGAGTGGAATTTATCTCCAACAATAGTCTCCCTCACTTTCGAGTTCAAAATTCGAAGAAAGGGAGTACAGAAAAGGCGACTGCTGAAGTCCTTTTTCGGGCTTTGCATCCATTGAGGTTGAAGCTCGGGGGAGATCTTGTCTCCAACCAAGGCTGAAGGAGATCTTGATGTCTGGCCGAAGTTGAAGAAGATCTTATCTCCTATTAAAGGGTTGGAGCTCGGAGGAGATCTTATCTCCAGTCGAGGTTGAAGGAGATCTTGTCTCATATTGACGTTGCGGTTGAAGCTCGAGGAAGATCTTGTCTCCTATTGACGTTGCAGTTGAAGCTTGGGGAAGATCTTATTTCCAGCCGAGATTGATATTGAAGTTAGAGCTCGGGGGAGATCTTGTCTCCAACCGAGGTTAACGTTGAAGTTGAAGCTCGGAAAAGATTTTATCTTCAGTCGAGGTTAACGTTGAAGTGGAAGCTCGAGGGAGATCTTGTCTCCAGCCGAGGTTTAAGGAGATCTTATCTCCTATTGATATTGAAGTTGAAGCTCGAGGAAGATCTTGTCTCCAGCCAAGGTTGACATTGATGCTCGAAGGAGATCTTCTCTCCAGCCGAGGTTGAAGAAGATCTTGTCTCCTGTTGATGTTGAAGTTGAAGCTTGGAGGAGATCTTGTCTCCAGCCCAGGTTGAGGGAGATCTTGTCTCCTGTTGATATTGCGGTTGAAGCTTGGGAGAAATCTTGTCTCCAACTGAGGTTGACATTAAAGTTGAAGCTCGAGGGAGATCTTATCTCCAACCGAGATTGATGTTGAAGTGGAAGCTCGAGGGAGATCTTGTCTCCTATTGACGTTGCGGTTGAAGCTCGAAAGAGATCTTATTTTCGATCGAGGTTGACGTTGAAGTTGAAGCTCGGAGGAGATCTTGTCTTCAATCGAGATCGAGGAAGATCTTGTCTCTTGTTGACGTTGCAATTAAAGCTTGGGGGAGATCCTTTCTCCAGTCGAGATCGAGGAAGATCTTGTCTTCTGTTTGATGTTGCGATTGAAGGTCGGAGGAGATCTTATCTCCAGTCGAGGTTGACGTTGACGTTGAAGCTCGGAGGAGATCTTGTCTCCAACCAAAGTTGACATTGAAGTGAAAGCTCGAAAGAGATCTTATCTCCAGCCGAGATTGAAGGAGATCTTGTCTCCTGTTGACATTGAAGTTGAAGCTCGGGGGAGATCTTGTCTCCAGTCGAGGTTGACATTGATGCTCGGAGGAGATCTTTCTCTCCAACCGAGTTGAAAGAGATCTTGTCTCCTATTGACATTGAAGTTGAAGCTTGGGGGAGATCTTATCTTCAGTCGTGGTTGACGTTGAAGTGGAAGCTCGGAGGAGATCTTATCTCCAGCTGAGGTTGAAGGAGATCTTATCTCCTATTGATTTTAAAGTTGAAGCTCGGAGGAGATCTTATCTCCAGCCGAGATTGAAGGAGATCCTATCTTCTATCATTGTTGGGCATAATGAGACCATTGTCGGAGCCTCTCCTGTCATCCCATCTAAAATGAACGAGATCTTCGACTTTGCTTACGTTAGGATGAGATTCTCCTCCTATTCCTAACGGACTGTGGGGGCACATAAGGGTCATTGTCAGGATCTCTCCCTCCATCTCGTCTAAAATGAATGAGGTCTTCGACTTTGCTCACATTAGGATGAGGTTCTCCTTCTGTTTGTAACGGGCTGTGGGGGCACATAAGGACCGTTGTCAAGGCCTCTCCTTCCATCTTCGTCTAAAATGAATGAGGCCCTCGACTTTGCTCACGTTAGGATGAGGTTCTCCTCCTATTTTTAATAGGCTATGGGGGCACATAAGGACCGTTGTCAGAGCCTCTCCCCCCATCTCATCTAAAATGAATGAGGTCTTCGACTTTGTTCATATTAGGACGAGGTTCTCCTCCTATTCCTAACGGACTGTGGGGGCACATAAGGGCCATTGTCAGGGCCTCTCTTCCATCTCGTCTGAAATGATCGAGGCTTTCAACTTGCTCATGTTAGGATAAGGTTCTCCTTCTATTCCTAACATGATCACTTTTGATTGCTTCTTTCTTGTCATCACATAGTTTTTGCACCTAGAAACAAAAATATTGAAATGAAGTAATTTTATTGAAGAAAAATTACTGACAGTACGTTCTCAGATTTTCTGAGTTTCAAGGTCGTAGGAGCATTGTTCCTCTAAGCTTTTTCAGGTGTTAAGTTTCGGACCGGACGACCTTCTCTACTTCATATGGGCCTTCCCAATTTGGGACAAGCTTTTTCTGACTGTGAGGCTGAGAGATGGTGGCTCGCCGAAGTACTAAGCCTCTCAAGAGATAGCATTGATGATGTCAGAAGGTGGTCGATCTTCTTATTGTTCCTTCCTCATTGGTGGTTCTAACTGTGGTAGCACTTTTGGTTGATCTTCTCTTGCTTCAGACCGACGTCTGTAGAGCATTGAGGGGGGCATAACTATGAAACCTTCTTGGAGGAAACTTTTTTGCGCCCTTCCATCGAGGCTTCTTTGACAACGAGCTCGAGGAGTTTGCATTCGCTTGTGCTCGGAGGGAGTCCGTGAGCGCGTTCGAACTTTATTCGATCCTTCATGAGCCATGAATTTACTATACTCACCCACCTGTCGCTCTCCTATAGCTCCCTTATCTTTCAATTTGAAAGCTTCTTCCTTTCGAACATATCCTTCAGCCTGAGCTAGTAAATCGATAAAGTCCCTAGGGTACTTCTCTAGAAAGAATAATAAATCATTCTTCTAAAGGCCACCCTTGAGTGCGGCCATCATAACTGACTAGTCCAGATTTTGGATCTCCAATGCAGCAGCATTAAATCGGATGACATAAGTTCGGATCGATTTTTCCTCCTACTTGATGTTCATCAGAGAATTCGAACATCGATGCAGACATCAACTGCTGACGAAGTGAGCCACAAAATGATGGCTCATTTGGTCAAAAAATAAGATCATACCTAGTTTCAACATCGAGTACCAGTTTTTTGCTGCTTTCTTTAAGGTAGATGGAAAAGCTCGACATAATATGGCATTTGGTGCGCCATAGAGCAGCATTATGATTCGAAAGGCTTTCAGATGATCGAACGGATCAGAGGTTCCATCGTAGCTTTCAAATTGGGGGAGCTTGAAGTTCGATGAAATAAACTCTTATATAATTCGAGGAGAGAAAGGAAGATCGGTGCGGACATCGTCATGGTGAGCTGGGATGACATGGCCGTCAATCCATTGATCCATCCTCTATAGTTTCTGATCGAGGATATCAACTCGATCACAGGTCTTGAAAGGCTTTCGATCGTGAATGGAGAAGGTCCCTTCTGAAGAAGAATCATGATCCAAGTAAGGATCCTCTGCTTTATGTTTCTTCTTCTCAGGAGCGACGGGTATGCTAGCCCAAGTGCTCCTTCTTGGGATCGATTTCTGATATTCCGACGATGGATTTTCTTGTGGAACCACCATCAGGGGCTGCAGCATGGCCTGCACCATTTCAATGAGACCCTAAATCTATTGCATCAGCAGGTTAAACTGCTTTGGATCTACTATGACCATCGATGAAGGAAGAGGTTGAAGCACCGGTGCTGGAGCCGGAACGGGCGAATCTAGCTCGGATTTGATGGTAGAGGTGGTAGATTTTCTGATAGTCGTCTTCTTTGGAGGCATTTCTTGGGACTGAGGGAGAGGATGGAGATGGACCTTAGAAAAGAAGATCCAAAGGATTGGTTGAGCACTCCTTTAAGAATAAGAATACCTCAGGAACAGAGGGACCTTCCTCTAGCGCCAATTCTATTGGTGCAGAATCTGGTTGACGTCGAATCGAGCTGAAGTTGAGGAAGATGAGGTCATCATCGATGATCTATAAAATAAAATTCCATCCGAAGTCGATGGTGGTGGCTCCGGCAGGATCCTCTGACGATCAAGTCAGCTCTTTTGACCAACAAAAATGGAGTGCTCAGGAAAGAGTTCGACAAAACTTTGGGAAGAAGAAGAGAGCTTAGAGAAAATATATCTAGAGGATCCTTTTTGTAGATGAAGTCCGGAGCTAATAGTGACAGTCATAGCTGTCTGATAGCTGACCGCTTGGGACCGCATGGGATTTGCTATGGAGAGAGAGGTGCCGCCAGACTGATAGTGATAGCCATACCGTCTGGTCGTGGACCGCATGAAGTTTGTTACGAAGAGAGAGATATTGCCAGACTGATAATGACAGTCATGCCGTCTAGTGGAAGCAAGCGTTTGGAGTTTGACTGAGCTGGAAGAGTCCAACTGTAAGAGTAATCCAGAAGAAGGTCGACTCTTGGAGGAATTCGATTGAAGGAAAAATCTGAAAGGAGTTCGACTTTTGTAGAAATTCGACTGAAGGAGGAGTCTAGAAAGAGTTTGTCTCCTATAGAAATTCAATTGAAGGAGAAGTTCAGAAGGAGTTTGACTTCTAAAAAAATCTGAAAGAAGTTTGGCTCCCGTAGAAATTTGACTGAAGGAGTTCAGAAGGAGTTTGTCTCCTGTAGAAATTTGACTGAAGAAGGAGTCTGGAAGGAGTTCGGCTCCTGAAGAAATTCGAAAGGAGTTCAGCTCCCATAGAAATCCGACTGAAGGAGTCTAGAAAGAGTTCATCTCTTGTAGAAATCTGACTGAAGGAGGAGTCCAAAAGGAGTTCATCTCCTGAAAAAATTTAGAAGGAGTTCGGCTCTCATAGAAATCTGACTGAAGGAGTCCGAAAGGAGTTTGGCTTCCGTAAAAATTTGACTGAAGGAGGAGTCCAGAAGGAGTTGATCTCCTGTAGAAATTCGACTGAAGGAGGAGTTCGGAAGGAGTTCAGCTCCTGGAGGAATCCGAAAGGAGTTTGGCTTCCATAGAAATCCGACTGAAGGAGTCTGGAAGGAGTTCGTCTCCTGTAGAAATCTGACTAAAGAAAGAGTTCGGAAGAAGTTTGGCTCCTGAAAAAATTCAGAAGAAATTCGGCTCCCATAGAAATTTGATTGAAGGAGGAGTCCAGACGGAGTTCATCTCCTATAGAAATTTGACTGAAGGAGGAGTTCAGAAGGAGTTCAGCTTTTGGAGAAATCCGGAAGGAGTTCGACTCCTATAGAAATCTGACTGAAAGAGGAGTCCGAAAGGAGTTCGACTCCTAGAGGAGTCCGGAAGGAGTTCGGCTCTTGGAGGAGTCCAACTGCAGGAGCAATCTAGAAGGAGTTCGGCTCCTGGAGGAATCCAACTGAAAAAGAACTTTGGAAGGAGTTCGGCTCCTGGAGGAACTTAACTGAAGAAAAAATTTTGAAGAAGTTCAGCTCCTGGAGGAACTCGATTGAAGGAGATGTCCAGATAGAGTTCGCTTCCTGGAGGAATCCGACTGAAGGAGATGTTCGAAAGAAGTTTGGCTCCTGGAGGAATTTGACTGAAGGAGAAATCCGGAAGGAGTTCGGTTCTTATAGAAATCCAGCTGAAGGAGAAGTCTGGTAGGAGTTCGACTCTAATAGAAATCCGACTGCAGGAAAAATCTAGGAGTTTGGCTCCTATAGAAATCCGATCGAAGGAGATATCTGGGAGGAGCCTAGCTCCTGGAGAAGCCCAATCGAAGGAGAAGTCCGGGAGGAGTCCGACTCCTGGAGGAGTTCGGTAGGAATTCAACCGCTGGGAGAGTTCGAGAGAGGTTCGATCGATGGAGGAGTTCGGCTAGGGCTCGGTCGCTGAGGAGTTTGGCTTCTGAAGAAGTTCGGTAGGAATTCGACTGCTGGGGGAGTTCGAGAGGGATTCGACCGATGGAGGAGTTCAACTGAGGCTTGATCATTGAGGAGTTTAGCCGGCTGAAGGAATTCGGTTAAGTTTTGGTCGTTGGAGGAGAATTTTCGATCGAAGCTCTTCCATGATTATCGATTGTATTAGGCTAAGCATTAAACTGGACTTCGATGGGAGCAGAATTTATCTCCAATATATATAATATACTAAATAATGACTTTCTAATGCTTTATATGACTTCTTGTTAATATACGTTATGAACATTATATATGACTTCCTAATGTCTTATATAACTTTCTACCAATAAATATGACATCCTGAATATTATATATAACTTATTATGAATCTATATGATATCTTAAATAATATATATAACTTTCTAATGTCTTATATGGCTTCTTATCAATATATAATATTCTAAATAATATATATAATTTTTTATGAGTATATATGATATCCTAAATAATATATATAATTTTTTATATTTTTATATGATATCCTAAATAATATATAATTTTCTAATATCTTATATGATTTTTTATGAATATATATAAGACTTTGAACAATATATATGATTTTCTGTGAATATATATAGATCCTGAATATTATATATGATTTTTAGTATCTTTATATGACATCCTAAATAATATATATAACTTCTTAATGCCTTATGACTTCTTGTGAATATATATAATATTATAAATAATATATATAACTTTTTGATGTCTTATATAATTTTTTATTAATATATATAATATTTTGAATAATATATATATTCAAAAAATCATAAATATTTTTTTTTAATTTTATAAAAAATAAATATTTTTATTAATAAAAATTTAATATAAAAAAAATTAAATTGTATTATATATCTGTTTCATTATTAGTTGTACTAGATTCAATATAATTAAATGATATGCTCCATATTAATTTTGCTACGTTACGTAGTGTAGTGTGCACAAAAAGTTTCTCATAATTAGAATTTAAGCCACAATCAGAAAAATATGAATAAAGCAGGTTAATAAATCTAATTATATAAGAATTTTAATCTAATTCTATTTTATTTTTCAAATAGGCCCTTGAGCAGTAAATTATCCTCCACCTAAGTTAAGGGAAATTACACATCCAATATGGATTCCCACGTGTGGCCTCACATCCAACACCTTTTCGGGTTCTACGGCTCCAGGCTACTTAAATGTCCGCGTCCTCCTAGGAAACTCATGGACCAAGGACCGGCTAATTGATTAGGGATGTCTAAACAACTTAACCTTAATTAGCAGCAGGAAATCTCCGAATTTTTTGGGCAACTTGCAATCTCCTGGTATAACGTTTAAGTCCTTTTTTTTTTTTTTTATAAAACCATGGTTTTTAATAACGGCATTATAACCATTATAACGGCCGTCATGGTGGTTTTAGCCACCCTGTTATACTATTGAGGTAAATGAGGTGAAAAAAATATGGCAACCATAATTATTCATAATTTCCCGTAATTTCCGGTTATAATGGACCGTTATAATATAGATAACGGCTATTATAATGGATATTTAAAACCTGCAGCCGATTCTGGGACATTGAAGCAAATTAATCAAGAGTCTGCAGCCGATTTCATGTTCGCACTCACAATTCAACAAACAGCAACTAATAAAACGTACAGATAAGGATTTCTGACAAGTCCTCGACATTTCCCATCTCAACCCATGGCGGTCTTAGGGTTTGTATGCTCTTTCCGTTCTTTTGTTTCGCTTTCTTCGATTTCTCCTGAGACCTGGGGTTCCGATTAGATTGCACCGATACAGTTTAGCATTCAGGTTTCATGAGGAGTGCCGAAGGTCTTAAGACGGGGAAAAATATTACGGAACAAGCCAAAAAAAAAAAAAAAAAGAGAGAAAAAAACGTTTTTAGCATCTGAAAAAATCTTCAAAGATTGTGGAGTTTTCCGAGTAAAACATCCTCATTTTTCTTTTCTGTTGAAGTTGACAGACTTAAATCTGTGCATATTCCAACTGGTATGTTGGTTTAAATGCACTCTGCAATATATAAGAGATACAGAAGTGAAGATTTAGATTAGTCTATATAGAATTTGCAAAGTCAATGTCATCTTATGAGAACTGCGAAACCCTCGCATCAACTTGTTAATGTATTTTCTAATAATTATACATTAATAATTAACAGACAACGAATGTTCCTAATTTGTACGTTGGCTCACCAGGGATCCATGGCTGAGAATGGCTGGTCCTACACTTCTGAAGATTTTCCTGCAAGTTTCTTCTGGTTGTAGGAATCCATGAAGGAGACTTGTAGAAGCAGGCCCATTCTCTAATCATCGACATTAAAAAGCTGATTTTCTCATAAATTCATTTAACATTAGATGCTATTCACAACCAACAGCAATAAGCAAATAGATATGAATTGCTAGCTTATGGCACAGCGGTAGTCACATTTCAAGCACCGGCACTTCATGCTACAATACAAGTAACTTGGCTTCCATATAGGATAGAAGGAGAAAGCAAGCAATCCCTCTACTGCGACATTCCATTTTTCCAGTATACCTTGCAACAAATTGACCATCTATATCTGTCAATTTTGTATCAGATTCTCTCGAAAGAAGTGAGATGTAAATATATTTTATACAGAAGCTTCACAAATATCTTAAATTTAGAAGAGTAACAGAACGGTTGAAGATATAATTTGCATGAAGAAAAGGGGAATGGAATGTCAGCAGCTGCAGGAGTGCAGGAGCGAACACTTCCAAGATCTTATATATACAGTTTAAGGATGATGAGAAGAGGCTTTCTGTTCCATTGAAACTTTCATAAGAGAAATTTGCTGCAGCTTGACAGGGTTACGCCGTAGCAGCTGCAGCTTCTTCGGCCATTTGTGATACAGGAAGAAGGGTGCAGATGAGGTTGCGATCGCCATACACATTGTCCACACGTCCTGACAATGAAAAGTATTAGCTCTGCTATCATTTCAACTATGGAGGAATTGACTTTTATATTCAGACTGTAAAGTGAGAGTCCAGTACCTGTAGTAGGCCAGAACTTGAAACCTCGGAGCCATGAAGCAGGGAATGCTGCATAGTCCCTGGAGTAGGGTTTTGTCCATGTGTCACCCATAAGCATGGATGGTGGATGAGGAGCACTCTGCACATTTGATTCTCTTAGATGCTCCAAATAACAACGTATATAACAACATTTTTTGGGTGTGAAGGACTACAGGAGCTCCTGAATTGATCTTGTGATGCATGCTTGGATTTTGTTTTTTCAGTAAAAGCCATATAGCAATGAGGAGAATATTATTGGAAGAGAAACTAAAACATGTCATTGTAAAAGAAGAAATGCACTAGTGAAGTTGGCCAAAAGAATACGAAGCAAGTGCACTGATGCTACTAACGTCCGTACCTTCAGGACATTGTTATTGATATCGGCTTCACCACTCTCGATCTCAGCAATTTCTTCCCTAATAGAGATGAGGGCATCACAAAACCTGTCTAGTTCTGCCTGCAAAAGCAATTAAATTTGCTTCAAATATGAATATGTTAACGAAGAATAGGTGAATCTAACAAACAAGAATAGTCTTGCAACAGTACTTTGCTTTCACTTTCAGTGGGTTCAATCATAAGCGTGCCTGGCACGGGCCAAGACATTGTCGGTGCATGGAATCCATAATCTATAAGACGCTTGGCAACATCTTCAGGCTCTATACCAGCAGTTGCCTGCAACAAGGTCAAATCCCAGCAAAACTCATTATCAAGAAATATAGGAGGATGAAGGTGAGCAACCATGAAACAGTTTGGTCCAACGCACCTTAAAACCCCTTAAGTCAACAATGAACTCGTGGGCAACAGTTCCATTTACTCCATAGAAAAGAATAGGGTAATGATTCTGCAACATGAAGTTAAATATACAGGATTAATTAATCAGAACAACCTATCAGCAGGTAGGCTATGATTGTAAGCAGAAACTACCTGCTGACATCAAAGCACGCACAGAGTAAATGGACATGAGAAGGAAGAATTAAGATACCTCTAGACGCTTAACCATATAGTTTGCATTCAAGATGGCAATCTTTGATGCATCAGTTAGTCCTTTGGAACCCATCATAGCTATGTACGTATATGATATGGGCAAAATAAGTGCAGATCCCCAAGGTGCTGCAGAAATGGTGCCCAGTGGCTGCACCTTTTCAGGTGGTGGTATTCCACCAGTTGGCACCTAATATTACAAACGGTAGCTGTGTTAAATTTCTTGAAGGTGCAAATGATAATCACTTTCCAACAAGATATCAGATGGAAAGAATCAGTGACTTCAAAATCATATAATATGCATTTTCTGTAATGCGCTGAGATGAAATTATATGCACATGAAAGAAAAATATTATCATCTACAACTGATATAGTTAATGGTCTTGAAATTGTCATGTACTTTGTAACTCTACCTCAGAAATGTGCCATAAGATCAAAAGAAAATGTAGTTCCAGTAGAAGCATAGCTACAATTGTAACAAAAATCATCAAGCGTAACAACTGAAGTGGTTGTCTCCAAGTGTGCGTGAAACCACCAGATGCTAGTTATAACAAAAATCATCAATAGTAACAACCGAAGCAGCATAACTAAGGCACATCAGAATGTCAATAATCAATATTAAGTTGACCCGTAAAAACGATTGCACAAACAAAGATACTGAATGCCACAAAGAAATGCAGCAATCAGGAAAGTGATGATCAAAACCAACAGACACATCTACAGTGATAAACATTGATATGAATGAAAAAAAAAAATATGACAGAAAAAATTGATCATGGTAAGAAAGCAAAAAAAAGGATCATAAAAAGAAAGCATATCAATGTGACAAATCCTAAGATCATGGAAGGGAGCAACATCATTAGCATCACGAAGGACACGGCACATGAAACAGAGTTGGATAAAGGTACAAGGGAACATAAATTTAGAAAAGAGGAAAAGTTAGCAGACAAGAAACAAGCATACAGATGTAAAATCAAAGTATATAAACATATAGGTGGGAGAATCCATCAACAATTTTAGTTATGAGTATGATCTACACTAAACCAATCTAGATAATGGGTAAAGTGGAATTCAATGCAATGCTCACTAACTATGTTCTCCATTTAAACACAAATATGCTAGCAGAAAAACATAATAATGTCTATAGCACAAACTTCTCAATGAATTTGGTGTAAGATAATGCAAGGTGTGTTCATTAGAAGGATAATGCATACAAGAAAATATGTCAGAACATAAAAGTTTTTGGTCACAAAGAGATATATGTTAACAAATTTGACATGTGTTAAGATGATAATGTAAGTTTTACAACTTCCAAATATGAGTCAACTGAAAGAGTCTTACCACAGGATGTGATGGTAAAAATGGTGCCAAGTGTTTCTTCACACCAATAGGACCCATTCCAGGACCACCTCCACCATGTGGGATGCAAAATGTCTTGTGGAGGTTAAGATGGCAAACATCCGCTCCAATCCAGCCAGGGCTTGTTAATCCAACCTGTAATGAGATAAAAAAAACTTTTTAACAGAAAACAGGAGAAAATTTCTAAATATACCCCACAAAAGAGGGAGGGGGCAAGGCCGACCATTCAGGGATACAATCATACAACAATACTGTATGATGACCCCAACAAGTTTTCTAGATTGTCACATGCATGCCTTCAAGTTTATTTAGTAGATGGCCTGGGAATATTACTACCATGTCCCCCTAATAACCAATTATTGCTATTGTTGATTAGTAACCACTACTCCAACAATTACACACATGTATATGTAATATACTCAGCATGCCCACATCTATTATAAGTTTTATTTAAACAAGGGAAAACTAACCTGTGCGTTCATATTAGCTCCATCCATGTAGACTTGCCCACCATTGTCATGAATAATTTTGCAAATCTCATCAATGCCTTCTTCATAGACTCCATGAGTTGAAGGATAGGTGACCTGAGGAAGTATCAGTTAATCGATATTATAAAACTGCCAGTGGCTGTTAAAAATTTTATAGCATGAGCTTTTAACCAATCCAAGTGAGCATGCATCAATGTAATCCAACATCATTTGATTCTATCAAAACAAGATCGAACCATTAAAGACAATTATAATGTTCCAGGCAGCTGGAGGTCTTACGAAGGACATACATGCATGGTAGTTAAAATTGAGTATGATTCAATTACTGAATCATCAAATATTATGCAAAAGTGGTCATTATGCATCAAAATATTTGTACCACTATCTTTGCAGCATAAAAACCATGGGCATAAAGATTTCATCAATATAAATAAAATAATTTTTAAAGAAGAGAGGCTATTTCCTTATAAGTTGCAGATGGAGAAGATGCAGCATCCATACCATTAGTGCAGCCAAATTGTCTTTATGTGCTTCAGCAGCTTTGCTTAGTTCCTCGATGTTAATGTTACCCTTGGAATCAGTTCCAACAGCTACTATTCTCATTCCACACATAGCTGCACTTGCAGGATTCGTCCCATGAGCTGAGACTGGTATGATGCAGACATTCCGATGGCTATCTCCTCTTGCCTATAGTTGGGCAACAACAAATACATTAGTACCATAAACAGATGAAGATCTAAAGCTCCACATCTTCAAAGATGAACAACTGAATTAGTAAGCAATTTTTTGATGATATAAATGTCAGATAATCTACCATATGGTAAGCACGAATAACCATGAGCCCCGCATATTCTCCAGCAGCACCAGCATTTGGTTGCAAAGAGAAGGAATCAAATCCCGTGATTGTGCACAAGAGTTCGCCCAAATCTTTGAACATTTCCTTTTAATTAAAAATTAAAATTCTGTCAAAAATTCACATTACTCACAGATTATGAAGAATTTAACATGGTTGGCATTAAGCATTGCGAGGAAAACTGCATTACCTGATAACCCTCAGCTTGCTCAGCAGGGGCAAATGGGTGAATATCTGCAAAATTGGGCCAAGTCACAGGCACCATCTCCATTGTAGCATTCAGCTTCATGGTGCAAGACCCAAGAGGAATCATGCTGTGGCATAACGAAAGATCTTTTGCTTGTAACTTATGGATGTACCGAAGAAGCTCATGCTCTGTGTGGTACCTGGAAGGCAGAGAAAACAACTATAATGGTTCTTGAGAGTTGGGATACACTTTGACGGCTAGCAAGATAGGGGAAAGTCTCATACGAATTGAAAATTGGGTGTGTCAAATATGGGCTATCTCTGACAAGTCCACTTGGAATTGCTGGTTGAACCTCCGGGGCAAGAGATGCAGCAGTAAAGTTTACCTAAGAATTTGACCAAGCATAAGCTCGTTTTCGGATATTCAGAGGATAGAAGTTTCATCTTAGACATTAGTAAGCTCTGTATGGCAAAAACTACTCACAGGCTTGCCGCAAGCAAACACTTTAAACAACTTGTCCACATCCTCCAGCGTTGCAGTCTCATCAAAAGACACAGTTATCTGTAGAACTAGAAAACTACATTAAGACCAGTATCCACTTCAAGGAAGAACCATACATACATCTCAAAAGAGCTGACTCCTCTCCTCCAATTAAAGAGGAAATAGACAGAAACACATACCGTGATTGCATCCACAAGGCGCAGGTTCATTTCATTTCTGTAAGCCTCTTCTAAAATTGCCTTTGCATCAGAGCATGTAACCTTCACAGTATCAAAGAAGGGAAGCTCCTGGACTTTCACGGTTCCAAGTTTCTTCAGTCCATGTGCAAAAGTAGCAGCAAGACCATGAACCCGATCCGCTATCGCTTTCAGGCTTTCAGGCCCATGGTACATCGCATACATTGCGGCCATATTTGCAAGCAACGCCTAAAAATCCAATTTTTCCAATACAATTCTCTATCAGCAATCCATGAAACCAAGTAATCAAAAGCATTGATATCAAATAGGCAAATCAGCAAACAGATTCCAGACCTGGGCAGTGCAGATGTTGCTGGTGGCCTTGTCCCTCCGGATGTGCTGCTCCCTGGTCTGCATCGCCATGCGGAGCGCTGGCTTCCCGGTGGAATCGACGCTGACTCCAATGATCCTCCCCGGCATCATCCTCTTGTACTCCTGCGACGTGGCCAGGAACGCCGCATGGGGGCCGCCATAACCCATTGGCACCCCGAACCTCTGCGCCGACCCGACAACGATATCGGCTCCCAGCTCGCCCGGCGGCTTCAGCGTCGTCAGAGCCAGCAAATCCGTCGCCATCACGACCTTAACCCCGCTAGCATGCGCGTTCTTGATGAACTCCCCGTAGTCCAGTATCTCGCCTTCCGTCCCAGGGTACTGAATCAGGACACCGCAGACATCGTTCGAGAGGTAATCCAAGTCTTTGAGGCCGGCGACGACGACCTTGAGGCCGAACCCGTCTGCCCGGGTCTTGCAGACGTCGATGGTCTGGGGGTGGCAGTTGGAGGCGATCAGAAAGGTCTTCCTTTTGCCTTTCTGGATGTTGTTGCACATGGCCATGGCCTCGGCAGCGGCGGTGCCCTCGTCGAGGAGGGAGGCGTTGGACATGGGGAGAGCGGTGAGGTCGGTGATCATGGTCTGGAAGTTGAGGAGGGACTCGAGGCGGCCCTGGGCGATCTCGGCCTGGTAGGGCGTGTACTGGGTGTACCACCCGGGGTTCTCCATGATGTTGCGAAGGATGACGGCGGGGACGAAGGTGTTGTAGTAGCCCATGCCGATGAATGACCTGAAGACCTTGTTCATGGAGGCAAGGCGCTTCATGTGGACGAGCATCTGGGACTCGGTGAGGCCAGCGTCGAACTTGGGGAGGGCCATGGTGGGGATGCGGATGGACTTGGGGACGGTAGCGTCGATGAGGGCGTCGAGGGAGGGGAAGCCGCAGAGCTCGGCCATGCGGACCTGGTCGTCCTGGGAGGCCGAGTTGTGGCGCCGGGGGAAGGTGTCGCTGGGGCGGAGCGACTCCACCGAGATCGACCGGGACTGCCGGCCGGCATTGCGGAAGGGGGAGTAGTCGGCGGCAGGAGGGCGGCGGACGGTGGTGTTCGCCGGAAAGATGGCCGGCGCGAGGGAGGAGAGTTGGCGGGAGGCGTTGGGGGCCGGGACCTGGGATGGCTTGGATTGGGAGATCAGACGGCGGAGTATCGCCCGGCTAGCTAGTCTTCGAGCTCGCTCCATTGGTCGAACACTGATGTGAGAGAGAGAGAGAGAGAGAGAGAGAGAGAGAGAGAATGAAGGAGAGACCTTTCTGTATCTCTTTGTTTTGTATTTATGGAGTAAAGGAGGCAGAGGAAGAGGGAGAGCTACAGGGGGGACCGAGCTCCACCTTGGCCTCCTCCGACTCCGGCGGCTATGGGTTTGTGCTCTTGTTTGAGACTAAATTTGGGGCATTTGGTCTATATAAAACTTTACGACATTAAAAATATATTGGTGGCTAAATTTTCCTTAGATCCAGATCTGTGGGTGGGTGGGTGGGTGAGGTGGGGGCAGGATTTCTTAAGAAACTAGCGACATGGCCACTGGGAGAAGAGGACGGTTAAAGCTGACGTGGAGGGAGTGATGATCTTCTGCCTTCAATCCACAACACAACATGATCTATAATGGGAGGTGCAGCATTGCAGGAGGAAAGGATGAAGTCTGGATGGACGAGGAGTCGTCTGAATTCTGTCTTTTTTTTTTTTTCTTTTTCCTTTTATACGTATGAAAATGTGACACAAAAATAAAAATAAGTGGAGGAAGAAAACAGAGAGAAATAAGGGAGGGAGTGGGAAAGGAGAGAAGGCGGTGGATGGGAAGGAACAGAGCATGGTTGGCGGGGACGGAAGTCACTGGCTGCTTATCGCTATCTTGGACCTCAAAAAAATGAGAGAAGGGGGAAAAGAAACGTGCGTGGTATTTTGTGGGGTGGACGAAATCCTTGGGAACGAATAAATGAACGGGAGACCGAGTCAAGTCCAAGTATCAAGGGGTTAGGTGCCACCACCTGCTACCGCCGGTCCATAGAATCTCCTCGAATCTGTGGAGGTACGAAATTCCGAGTGACCTTTTATCTCCACCCACCACCAAATTTTTAATTGGAAAGATACGGAAGCAAGTGGGACCGAGGTCGGCAGTACAGTGTACTAGAGGTGGATTTGTCCAACTAGCTTAGTGCACCCGCACCGACTACTTTAGGAGTTGCAATACGCTCCATGGCACCGTGTGAACTCACACACGCATATCGCTGGTTCGATGATTCATGTACAAATACGATGTCCATGCATACATGGTAACATTCTAATACTTACTAGTTTGTGGATGCAACTGCAACTTTGGTACCTGATCCCATCACAACAGGACATGCGAATCGAATCATCTCTGAGCCAACTGGGCCTAGTAATTTCCATCACTAACAACAACAATCTGCATTCTACCTATCGAAGATAAATCTTATTTTAATTAAAATTCAATCTAATATTTAATCTAATATAACTAATAATTATGAAAAAATTTCGATCAAAAATTTTTTCTTCAACGATTGGATTCTAATTAAACTTCTCCAGCGGCTGAACCTTAGTCGAACTCCTTCAATGATCGAATCCTAGTCAAATTTCTTCGACGGTTGAATTCCTTCAGCGATCGAACTTCTTCTAAATTTTTTTTTAAGTCAAATTTCTCCAGGAGCTCAACTTCCTTCGGACTTCTTCTTCAATCGGATTCCTCTGGGAGCCCAACTCCTTTCGGACTTCTCCTTCAATCGGATTTCTTTAGGAGCCGAATTCTTTTCGGACTTCTTTTTCAGTCGGATTTCTCCAAGAACACAATTCCTTTCGGACTTTTCCTTCAATCAGATTTCTTCGGGAGTCGAACTTCCTTCGAACTTCTTCTTCAGAAGCCAAACTCCTTTCGAACTTCTCCTTCAACCGAATTTCTTTAGGAGCCAATCTTTTTTCAAACTTTTTTTCAACCAAACTTCTCTACCAGTCAAACTCCTTCAACCGAGCTTCTCCACCAATCGGACTCCTTCTGAACTTCTTTATCAGTCGAACTCCATCCGAATTTCTCCAGTGGATTACTTCCAGATTTTAAATAGCATTCCTTCCCGAAGATCTCCTCTAGCCATATTTCCTTTAGAAGTCCGAACTTCTTTGGAATTGACATACGTCAAAGCTCTTCACCCCTCCACGTGGCTCCGAGCGGCTTAGTATCGGACAGCTATGGCTGTCACTATTAGTCTACTACAGACGGCGCCTCCCTCCCTGACAGACTCCACGCGGCTCCGAGCGGTCTGCTATCAAGCGGCTATGGCTATCACTATCAATCTGTTATACGCTTCGTCTATAAAAAGAGATCCTCCAGATACATTTTCTCGAAGCTCTCTTTCTCTTTTCAAAACTCTGCGGAACTCTTTTCTGAGCACTCCATTTCTGTTGGTCAGAAGAGCTGACTTGATCGTTGGAGGGTCTTACCGAAGCCACCACCACCGACTCCGAATGAAACTTTATTTTGCAGGTCACTAGCGGCAATTTCTTCCTTAGCTCCAGCTCGATCCGACATCGATCAGATTCCGTACCAACATGATTGGCACTAGAGAAAGGGCCCTCTGTTTCTGAGGTACCCTTGTTCTTAAAGGAGTGCTCAGCCGATCCTATGGATCTTCTTCTCTAAGGTTCATCTCCATCCTCTCCCTCAATCCCAAGAAATGCCTCTAAAGAAGATGACTACCGGAAGATCTACCGCTTCTACCGTCAGATCCAAGCCAGATCTGTCTGTTCCGACTCCAGTGCTGATGCTTCAATCTCCTCCTCCACCGACGGCCATGATAGATTTGGAGTAGTTTAACCTACTGATGCAGCGGATTCAGGGCCTCATCGAGATGGTGCAGGCTATGCGGCAACCTCCGACGATGATTCCATCAGAAAACCCACCATCGGATGTCAGAAATCGATCCCAAGAAAGAGCACTTGGGCTAGCATACTCATTGCCCCTGGGAAGAAAAAATAAAGAGCAGAGGATCCTTGTTCGGATCGTGATTCTTCTCCAAAAAAAATCTTCTCCATAGACAGCCAGAAGCTTTCCAAGATTTACGAACGAGATAATGTCCTCGATCCAAAACTATGGAGGATGGATCGATGGATTGAGGAACTCCACTGCATCGCCCCGGTTCACCATGACGATGTCCATATCGATCCTCCTTTTTCTCCTAAAATATGCAAAAGTCCATTCCATCGAACTTCAAGCTTTTCCTAGTTTGAAAGCTACAATGGAACCTCTGATCCGATCGATCACCTAGAGGCCTTCCGAACTATGATGCTGCTTCGTGGTGCACTAGACGTCATTTTATGCTGAGTTTTTTTGTCTACCTTAAAGGGAGCAGCAAGAAATTGGTACTCAGCATTGAAGTCGGATACAATCTTTTTCTTTGATCAGATGAGTCATCAATTTGCGGCTCACTTCGTCAGCAGTCCACGTCCGCACCGAGGTTCGGATTCCTTGATGGATATTATTGACGTAGAATCCAGTCATCGTCGGAGTTCTGCAAAATAAAGTTCCGTCTGGAGTCGGTGGGGGGTGGCTCCGGTAGGACTGTCCGACGATCAAGTCAGCTCTGGCCAATAGGAATGGAGTGCTTGAAATGAGTTTCGGAGCTTGGAGAAGAAGAGGAGAGCTTAGAGATTTGAGAGATTAGAGATTAGCGTATCTGGAGGGTCCTTTATAGGCGGAGCTTAGTTGATGGTGATGGCCATACCGCCACATGGAGATCGGTATGGAGAGGAAGACGTTGTCAGGTGGATGATGACAGCCATACTGGCAAGTCGTGGACTGCATGGAGTTTAGTACGGAGAGAAAGGCGTCGTTAGACGGTTGGTGACAGCCATACTGGTAGGTCGTGGGCCGCATGGGGCTGGTTACGGAGAGAGTAGTGGCGGCCATATCGTCCGATCTTGTTGTCTGTTGCAAACTGATGACGATAGTTCGTCCAGAGAAGTTCGAACTTATAGAAGAGTTTGGCTGAAGGGAAGGCTCGGAAGGAGTTCGGCTGTAAAGAAGTTCGGAGGAGCTCGACCGACTGAAGGGACGATCGCTTGGGTAGTTCGGCCGAGGGACGACCGCTGAGGAGTTCGGGCGCTGGGGGATTCCGTTAAAGTCCGACCGCTTGGAGTCCAAGGAGCTCGACCGCTAAGCAGTTCGATCGGCTGAACGAGTTCGAAGGAGCTCGGACGCTAGGAGTTCGAGGAATTCGGCAGCTAAGTAGCTCGACCGACTGAACGGGTTAGAAGAAGCTCGGCCACTAGGGGTTCGGCTGAAGCCCGTCTGCTGAAGCTCTTCTGCGGCTACTGATTGCATTAGGCTGAGCATCGAGCTAGACTTTGGTGGGAGCGAAATTTATCCCCAACACTAGCCCCCCACTCCCGAGTTCGAAAATCGAAGGGAGTGCAGGAAAGACGACTGTTGAAGTCCTCTTTTGGGCTCCGTGCTGGTCTAGGTCGAAGCTCGGGAGAGATCTTACCTCTAGCTAAAGTTGATATCGAAGTTGAAGCCCGGGAAAGATCCCATCTCCAGTCGAGGTTAAGGGGGGCTTCGTTGGGGGCGACATTGTCTCCTACAGCCGAGATCGATGCGGGCGCTCGGAAGAGATCTGATCTCAGGGCGAGGTTGTCTCTGATTTTATCTCTGGCCAAGGTGGAAGTTAAAGCTCTCCAGCCGAGGTTGACATGGTCGCTCGAGAGTCGAGGTCGAAGTTGAAGCTCTCCAGTCGAGGTTGACACGGTCGCTCGAGAGTCGAGGTCGAAGTTGAAGCTCTCTAGTTGAGGTTGTCAACGGTCGCTCGGGAGAGATCTTATCTCTAGTCGAGGTTGTTGCTCGCGTTAGGATGAGGTTCTCCTCCTGTTTCTAATTGAGGTTGACTCGGTCGCTCGGGAGAGATCTTATCTCTAGCCAAGGTTGTCAATGATCGCTCGGGAGAGATCTTATCTCTAGCCGAGGTTATTGCTCGCGTTAGAACGAGGTTTTCCTCCTGTTCCTAACTTTGACTTTGCTCGCATTAGGATGAGGTCCTTCTCCTGTTCCTAACGGATTGTAGGGGCACATTCGGCCCGTCGTCCGTCTCCCCCCATCTCGTCTAAAGATAAACGAGGCCTTCGACTTTGCTCACGTTAGGACGAGGTCCTCCTTCTGTTCCTAATGGATTGTGGGGGCACGTGCGGATCATCGTCCGAGTCTCTCCCCCCATCTCGTCTAAGGTGAACGAGGCTTTCGACTTTGCTCGCATTAGGACGAGGTCCTTCTTCCGTTCCTAATGGGCTGTGGGGGCACGTGCGGACCATCGTCCGAGCCTCTTCCTCCATCTCATCTAAAGTGAATGAGGTCTTCGACTTTGCTTGCATTAGGATGAGGTCCTCCTTCTGTTCCTAACGGGCTGTAGGGGCACATGCGGACCGTCGTCCGAGCCTCTCCTCCCATCTCGTCTAAGGTGAACGAGGCCTTCGACTTTGCTCGCGTTAGGATGAGGTCCTCCTCCTGTTCCTAATGGGCTGTGGGGGCACATGCGGACCGCCGTCCGAGTCTCTCCCCCCATCTCGTTAAGGTAAATGAGGCCTTCGACTTTGCTCGCATTAGGACGAGATCCTCCTCCTGTTCCTAATGGACTGTGGGGGCACATGCAGACCATCATCCGAGCCTCTCCCTCCATCTCGTCTAAGGTGAACGAGGCCTTCGACTTTGCTCGCGTTAGGATGAGATCCTCCTTCTGTTCCTAACGGGCTACTTTTGCTCATTCCTTTTCTGTTCTTGATTGCCAGAAATCAATAATGTAGAGCAAAGGAGTTTTTTTTTTATTTAAAGAAAGTCTACTGATAATACATCCTCAAATTTTCTGAGTTCCACGGTCGGAGAAGTACTATCCCTCCGAGTTCCTTCAGACGATAAGTTTTGGATCGGACGACCTCCGTCACCTCATACGGGCCTTCCCAGTTTGGGGCGAGCTTCCCTCGATTCTGAGGCTGAGCGACAGTGGCTCGCCGCAGCACCAAGTCTCCCGCTCTGAACGTCTTATTTTTAATCCTGGAGTTGTAGTACCGAGCCACCTTCTATTTGTAGGCTGCCATCCAGACGCGGGCTTCCTCCCTCTTTTCTTTCAGAAGATCAAGCTTGACTCTGGGGTCCTGGGGGTTGTGCTACTCGTTGAAGCCCACGACTCGCACAGATAGGAGCTTAAGCTCGATTGGGATAACTGCCTTAGTACCGAAGGCCAAAGCGAAGGGCGTTTCTCCGGTTGGCACCCTTTGGATAGTTCGATATGCCTAGAGGACGTGATAGAGTTCGTCCACCCAGGCCCCTTTTGCCCTATCGAGTCTCGCTTTGATTCCTTGTAGCAGGGTCCAGTTGGTTATCTCAGCTTTTCCATTGGCCTGCGGGTGAGCCACCGATGTGAAACAATGGAAGATGTTTAGTCCTTCGCAGAACTCAGCGAATCTCGTCCTGGCGAACTGCCGCCCATTATCGATTATGAGGATTCGGGGCAGACCGAACCGACAGACTAGTGACCTCCAAACGAAGTCCTGCACCTTAGCCTCGGTAATCTTTGCGAGTGGTTCGGCTTCGACCCACTTGGTGAAATAGTCGATCGCGATCAAGAGAAACTTCCACTGTCCAGATGCCATTGGGAAGGGGCCGAGTATATCTATCGCCCATTGCGCAAATGGCCAGGGTGAGCTGAGCGGAGTGAGTTTGGATGCCGGCTGCCTCTGTACGCTGGCATTCTTCTGATAGCGGTCGCACCTCTTTACGTATTCCATGGAATCGCGAAACAAGGTCGGCCAATAGTACCCCTATCGAAGCAATTTTTTCAACAGGGATCTGGCTCCTACGTGACTTCTGTAGAGTCCTTCGTGCACATCCCGTAGTGCGAGGGCGGCCTTCAAAGGTTGGAGACATCTTAATAATGGGAAGGAGTAAGATCTCTTATACAACCTGCCTTCGTATAGGACGTAGCGGGAGGTCTGATTTCTGAGCTTCCGAGCTTCTTTCGGATCATGAGGAAGGACCCCCTATCTGAGGTAGACGACCAGTGGGTCGATCCAGCTTGGCTCGAATTCCGTCTGCAGGATGACCTGAGGCTCCTCCAGGGTTGGGTACTTCAGAGTCTCCAAAAATACTTCTCTAGGCAGTTCGAATGGGGCAGAGGTGGCCAATCTAGAGAGAAGATCGGCTCTTGCATTTTCCGCCCTCGAAATATGTTGAATGCCGAAGCTGTCGAAGGTCGGAGTTAAATCCCTCACCTTTCCAAGGTATCTCACCATACTTTCCTTTCGTGCCTCATAACTGTCACTGACTTGGTTGACCACCAGTTGAAAATCGCTATAGACTTAAAGCTGATCTACCTTTAATTCTCTTGCTATCTTTAATCCGGCGATCAGCGCTTCATATTCGGCCCCATTGTTGGTCACAGAGAACTCGAAGCGTAGCGCATACTCGGCGACGACTCCCTCGGGGCTGACCAGGACCAGTCCAGCATCAGCTTCGACGGAGTTGGACGAACCATCCACGTGCAGGGCCTAGGAGCCTTCGGAGAGGTCGGCGCTTTCCTCGAGGAGGTCCGACCGTGGCAGCTCAGCTTCGTCTAGGCCCGATTCCACTTTGGTGTCAGTCTCAGTCGGCCCAAGCTTGGCTTCGATCAGAATGGTGCATTCTAGCATGAAATCCGCCAATATCTAGGCCTTGATTGACGGCCTGGGTTGGTAGTTGATGTCGAACTTCGTGAGTTCAATCGTCCACTTTGTGATTCTTTCAGAAGCGTTTGCCCGGTGAAGAACTTCTTTTATTGGTTGGTCCGTGAGGACCATTACGGTGTGCTTCTGAAAATAAGGTCAAAGCCACCTGACGGCAATTAGGAGAGAGTAAGTTAGTTTTTTCAGTCTAGAGTACCTGATCTCCGTGTCCCTCAGGACTCGGCTGATGTAGTAGATCGGCCATTGCGCCTTCGCTTCTTCCTTGACCAGCACCGCCGCCAGGGCCACTGGAGAGACAGCTAGATACAGAAATAATTCTTCCCCGGGTTCAGGCTTTGCCAGCAGCAGGGGCGAGCCGAGGTAGCTTTTGAGCTCTTCGAATGTCTGTTGGCACTCCACCGTCCAGGAGAAGTCCTTTGGTCGTCTGAGAATGCGGAAGAAGGGCATGCATTGTTCGACCGACCTTGACACGAAGCGACTTAGGGACACCACTTTTTCGGTCAGGCGCTGAACCTCCTTGATCGTTCTCAGAGTGGTCATTTTCCGAATGGCTTAGATTTTCTCGGAGTTTGCTTCAATTCCTCATCTCGACACCATGAACCTCAGAAACTTCTCGGAGGTCACGCCGAAGGCGCACTTGGCTGGGTTCAGCTTCATCTTATGCTTCCTGAGTGCACCGAAGGTCTCTTCAAGGTCGGCCAGGTGGTCTGTTGAAGCTCGACTTTTGACGAGCATATCATCTACGTACACCTCCATGTTACGGCCGATCTGCTTCTTGAAGACCTTATTAACCAAATGCTGGTATGTTGCCCCCGCATTCTTGAGTTTAAAAGGCATGACCCTGTAGCAATAAAGACCTCGGTCTGTAATGAAGGCGGTCTTCTCTTCATCCTCGGGCGCTATGCGTATCTGGTTGTAACTAGAAAAGGCATCCATGAAGGTGAGGAGCTCATGGCCCGAGGTTGCATCCACCGGCTGGTCGATCCTGGGCAAGGGATAACTGTCCTTCGGGCAAGCCTTATTTAGCTTCTTGAAGTCGACGCACATCCTCCACTTGTTATTTGCTTTCTTGACAAGAATCACGTTCAAGACTCAGGTCGGATAGCTAACCTCCTGGATGAGTCCGGCTTTGAGGAGCTTGTCTACTTCTTCGGCGATCGCTTTCTGCCTCTCCGGAGCATGGTGGCGCAGCTTTTCTCTTATCGGTCGGTGCCTCGGATCGACGACCAGCCGATGTTTCATGACCTCGGTGTCGATCCCCGGCATATCCATCGGGGTCTAGGCGAAGACGTCCGCATTTCTTTTGAGGAAAGCGACGAGCTGCTCCCGAACCTTGACCGTCAAGTTGGAGCCGATCTACACCACATGCTCCGGATTTCCATCATTCAAGGACACAGAGATGAGGTCCTCCGCAGGCTCACCTTGCTCTTCAGTGAGGTCGTCGCGGACGTCTAATCCATCAACAAGATAAAGGTCGAACTGATCTCCCTTATGCAGAGCGATCGAGTAGTAATATCTCGCCAGAGCCTGGTTTCCTCTAACTTCTCCGACCCCATGACTTGTCGGGAACTTCATCTTCAAACAATAGGTTGACACTACCGCCTGGAGTGCATTTAGACTAGGTCGGCCAAGGATCGCGTTATAGGCAGACGGGGTCCTCATGACTAAGAAGTCGACCCAAGGGCGCTGCCCTGCCGCTATGGTCAATGTTATCATGCCTTCGACTGGTACGACGTTGCCAGCAAATCCTACCAGCGAAAAATTCATCGGCCCCAAGCGATCGTCGGGTAGGGATATTTTTGAGAAGGCATCGTAAAACAACACATCGATTGAGCTTCCATTATCTACCAGGATGCGGCGTACATCGTAGTCAGTAATATTTAAAGAAATTACAATCACGTCATTATGCAAAAATTGGATTCCCTGATCATCCTCCTCGGTGAAGGTCATGGGCTCCACGATCCTCCGCCTCTTCATCGATCCTCTGGATCCACTGGTCTCCCCTTGCTGAGGTCCTCCTAAGATAGTATTGATGACGCCAAGGGGCTGTCGATCTTCTTGCTGGTTTTCCCCACCTAGCGGTGACGCTCTCGGCCGATCTTCCTTCTCCTCAGGCCACCTTCGTAGAAATCGGTTGTCTGCCTCGCTTGATGAGCTCTTCGATTTCGTCCTGAAGTTGGATGTACTCCTCAGTGTCATGACCATGGTCGCGGTGGTAAAGGCAGAACTTATTGGGATTGCGCTTGCCAGGATGAGAACGCATTCTCTCCGATCTTGGAAGTCGCTCCCAGATCTCCATCAGCACTTGAGTCTTTGGGGCGTTAAGGAGAGCATAATTATGAAATCATCGTCGTCGGGGGGAACTTCGACGCTGGGGGGAACCTCGGCGTGCCCTTCCGTCAGGGCTTCTCCGCCTCCGAGCTTGAGGGGGAGTTCGGGCTCACCCGTGACCCAGAGGAGTCCGAGAATGCGGCCGAGCTTCAATCTGCTTCCTTTCTTCGGCAGGCCTGCCTGGCCCGCTGATTCGCCACCTGCCGTCGGCTTCATCGTCCTTAGCCCCGAAGGCCTCTTCTGTCCGGGCATAACTTTCGGCCCGAGCCAGCATGTCGGCAAAGTCCCTGGGATACTTCTTTTCCAAGAAGAATAGTAGGTCGTTCTTCCGAAGGCTGCCCTTGAGAGCGGCCATGGCGACTCACTGGTCCAGGTCCCGGACTTTCAGTGCAGCAGTATTAAATTGGGTGACATAAGCCCGGATGGGTTTCCCCTCCTTCTGCCTGATGGTCATTAAGAAATTCAAACCTCGGCGTGGACGTCGACTACTGATAAAGTAGGCCATGAACTGTTGATTCATCTGGTCAAATGATAAGATGGTACTCGGCTTGAACACCGAGTACCATTTCCTAGTGGCCCTTTTAAGGGTAGAGGGGAAAGCCCGGCACAGGATAGCGTCTGACGCGCCATGGAGCAGCATCGTTGTTCGAAAGACTTTCAGATGGTCGATCGGATCGGTGGTCCCATCGTAGCTTTCGAACTGCGGGAGCCTGAAGTTCGATGGGATCAATTTCTGCATGATTTTCTACGAAAAAGGAGGGTCAGTGCAGATGTCATTACCGCATGAGGAGGGAGTGTGATGGAGTTCTTCGATTCGTTGGCTCATTTCTAAGAGCCTTTGATCCAGAAGATCTTCGCGGTCTCTGATCTCCAAGGTCTTCTTGCCGAATGGGTGCGAAGCTTCACCCTGGGTCGAGCCACGGTCCGAGCAGGGGCTCTCCCTCCATTGCCTTCCTCTTCCAGGGATGGAAGGTCGGGTAGCCCATGTCGGTTGCCCCTGGACTAGACCACACAGCTTTGGAAAATCTCGTGCCGGTTGAGCTGGTACTGAGACCTGCTGGTGCAGGGCCTGCACCGCCTGCACTGCCTCCGTGAGACCATGAACCTACTGGATGAGTAGGTTAAACTGCTCCGCGTCCACCACGGCTACAGGGCGAGCCTGGGTCACCGGGGCTGGAGAGGGAGTGGACGGATCTGAACGGGATCAGACCGTGGAGGCCGTCGATCGTCGGGTCGAGGCTCTCCTGAGGGGCATCTTTTTTGGAAAGAAATTCGAAAGAGGAGGAAGAGAGATCTCTAGAGTGGAAAGAGGAAAATCGTCGCCGAGCACTCCTTTAAGAACAAGGAAACCTCGGCTTCCTTTAAGAGAGAAATCGTCGCCGGGGGCCCTTCCTTTAGCGCCAATCTGTTGATGCAGAATTCGATCGTCATCGGAGTCCTGCAAAATAAAGTTCCGTCCAGAGCCGGTGGGGGGTGGCTCCGGTAGGACCCTCCGACGATCAAGTCAGCTCTGACCAATAGGAATGGAGTACTCGGAATGAGTTTCGGAGCTTGGAGAAGAAGAGGAGAGCTTAGAGATCCGAGAGATTAGAGATTAGCATATCTGGAGGGTCCTTTATAGACGGAGCTTAGTTGATGGTGACGGCCATACCACCGCATGGAGATCGACATGGAGAGGAAGGCATCGTCAGACGGTTGGTGACAGCAATACTGGCAGGTCGTGGGCTACATGGGACTGGTTACGAAGAGAGTAGTGGCGGCCATATCGTCCGATCTTGTTGTCTGTTGCAGACTGATGGTGATAGTTCATCCAGAGAAGTTCGGACTTGTAGAAGAGTCCGACTGAAGGGAAGGCTCGGGAGGAGTTCGACTGTAGAGAAGTTCGGAGGAGCTCGGCCGACTGAAGGGACGGCCGCTTGGGGAGTTCGATCGAGGGATGACCACTAAGGAGTTTGAGCGCTGGGGGATTCCATTAAAGCCCGATCGCTTGGACTCCAAGGAGCTCGGCCGCTAAGCAGTTCGGTCGGTTGAACAAGTTCGAAGGAGCTCGGATGCTAGGAGTTCGAGGAACTCGACAACTAAGTAGCTCAATCGACTGAACGGGTTAGAAGAAGCTCGGCCACTGGGGGTTCGGCTGAAGCCCGTCTACTGAAGCTCTTCTATGGCTACTGGTTGCATTAGGCTGAGCATCGAGATAGACTTTGACGGGAGCGGGATTTATCCCCAACAAATATCAAGGAGGATCGAATGAAGTTCTTCAGTATCGTTGGTAGAGGGCAGAATGAAGTTCGGCCACATTCATGGACTTTCCTCGAGCGCAAGTGAGTCCGAACTCCTCCTCGAGCTCATCATCAAAGAAGCCTCGACAGAAGGGCGCGAAGAAGTTCTCCCCTTATAAGGTTTCATAACTATGTCGTCCTTAATGCTCCTAAAACTCAAGTTTTGATAGAAATTAAGAATCAACTACCAAGACCATAAGAATTACGATCTTTCCTAAATAAGTATAATCAAAGCAAGTACTGCCTCTACCATTATGACTATGGCCACGATACTGAAGAATGCATTCAGCTCCAAGATGAGATCGAGGAGCTCATCAGGAGAGACTAGCTGGGTCAATTCCTCAGACGCTGGTCTGAAGTAAGAGAAGATTAGCCAAGAGTGCTATCACAGTTAGAACCATCAATGAGAGAGGAACAATAAGAAGATTGGCCGCCTTCCGACATCATCAATGCTATCTCTAGAGGAGCTTAGTACTTCGGTGAGCCGCCATCTCTCAGCCTCGAGGCCAGGGAAAGCTTGTCCCAAATTGAAAAGGCCTGTATGAAATAGAGGAGGTCGTCTGGTCCAAAATTTATTGTCTGAAGGAGCTCGAAGGAACAACACTTCCACGATCCTGAAACTCAGAGAATCTGAGAATGTACTGTCGGTAATTTTTCTCCAATAAAACTTCTCCATTTCAACATTATTGTCTCTTGGTGCAAAACTATGTGACGATAGAAAAAAAATAATTAAAAATGGCTATGTTAGAAATAGGAGGAGAACCTCATCCTAACATGGGCAAGTCGAAGGTCTCGTTCAATTTAGACGAGATGAGGAAAGAGGTCCTGACAGTAGCCCTTATGTGCCCCTACAGCTTGTTAGAAATAGAAGGAGAACCTCATCCTAACGTGAGCAAAGTCGAAGGCCTCATTCATTTTAGATGAGATGACGGGAGAGGCTCTGATAATGGCCCTTATGTGCCGCTACAGTTCATTAGGAATAGGAGGAGAACTTCGTCCTAACATGAGCAAAGTCGAAGGCCTCATTCATTTTAGATGAGATGAAGGGAGAGGCCCTGACAATGATCCTTATGCACCCCTACAGTCCATTAGAAATATGAGGAGAACCTCATCCTAACGTGAGCAAAGTCGAAAGTCTCATTCATTTTAGACAAGATGATGGGAGAGGCTCTGACAACGGTCCTTATGTATCCCTATAGTCCATTAAGAATAGGAGGAGAACCTTGTCATAACATGAGCAAAGTCGAAGGCCTCGTTCATTTTAGATGAGATGAGGGGAGAGACCCAGACTCGGCTAGAGATAAGATCTCCCCTGAGCTTCAACGTGAACTTCAACAGGAGATAAGATTTTCTTCAACCTCGACTGGAGATAAGATCTTCTCCGAGCTTCAACTTCAACCTCAACCTCAACAGAAGATAAGATCTCATTCAATCTCGGCTGGAGATAAGATCTTCCCCGAGCTACAATCCTTCAATAGAAAATAAGATCTTCTTCAATCTCGACTGGAGATAAGATCTTCCGTGAGCTTCAACGTTAATCTTAATAGGAGATAAGATCTTTTTCAACCTCAGCTGGAGAGAAGATCTCTCCCGAGCTCCAACCCTTCAAACTCGTCTGGAGATAAGATCTCTTTCGAGCTCCAATCCTTCAATAGGAGACAAGATCTTCTTCAACCTCGACTGGAGATAAGATCTTCCCCGAGCTTCAACGTCAATCTCAACAGGAGATAAGATCTCCTTTAACCTCGATTGAAGATAAGATCTCCTCCGAATTCCAATCCTTCAATAGAAGATAAGATCTTCTTCAACCTCGGCTAGAGATAAGATCTTCTCCAAGCTTCAACGTCAACCTCAACAGGAGATAAGAACTCCTTCAACTTCGACTGGAGATAAGATCTCCCCCAAGCTTCAACATCAATCTCAACAGAAGATAAGATCTTTCATGAGCTTCAACGTCAACCTCAACAGGAGATAAGATCTCATTCAACCTTGGCTGGAGATAAAATCTCCCTCGAGCTTCAACGTCAATCTCAATAGGAGATAAGATCTCCTTCAACCTCGATTGGAGATAAGATCTCCTCCAAGCTTCAACGTCAACATCAACAGGAGATAAAATCTCCTTCAACCTCGATTGGAGATAACATCTCCTCCGAGCTTCAATGTCAACCTCAATAGGAGATAAGATCTCCTTCAACCCCGGCAGGAGATAAGATCTCCCCCGAGTTTCGAACTCAATAAGTGTAAAGTTCGAAAAAGAACTTTGATAGTCGTCTTTTTTATACTTTCTTCTTTCGAATTTCGAACTCGAAAGTGGGAGAACTATTATTGGGATAAACCCCGCTCCCATCGAAGTCCAGCCTGATGCTTAGCCTAATGCAACTGATAATCATGAAAGAGCTTCGATCGAGAATTCTTCCTTCAGCGGTCGGATCCCAACCGAACTTCTCTAGTGGCTGAACCTTAGCCGAACTTCTTCAGCCGATCGAATTCCTCAGCAGTTAAACCCCAGCCGAACTCCTTCAGCGGTCGAACCCTATCCAAACTTCTTCAGTGGCTGAACTCCTCCAATGGCCGAACTTCTTTCGGATTTCTCCTTCAGTCAAATTCCTCCAGGAGCCCAACTTCCTCCAGATTTCTCCTTCAGTCAGATTCCTCCAGGAGTCGAACTTTCTTCGGACTTCTCGTTCAATCAAATTTTTTCAGAAGCCCAACTCCCTCCGGACTTCTCCTTCAATCGGAGTTCAATCGGATTCCTGTAGGAGCCGAACTCTCTCTGGACTTCTCCTTCAATCGCATTCCTTCAGGAGCCGAACTTCTTTCGGACTTCTCCTTCAGTCGAATTCCTCCAGGAGCCCAACTCCTTTCGGACTTCTTCTTCAATCGGATTCCTCCAGGAGCCGAACTCCCTCCGAACTTCTCCTTCAGTCGAATTCCTTCAGGAGCTGAACTCCTTTCGAACTTCTCCTTCAGCTAAATTCCTTCAGGAAGCGAACTCTTTTCAGACTTCTCCTTCAGCCGAACTTTTCTACCAGTCGAACTCCTTCAGCCGAGCTTTTCTACCAGTCGGACTTCTTCTGGACTTTTCCATCAATCGAACTCCATCCGGATTTCTCCAACGGATTACTTTCAGATTTCAAGTAGCATTCCTTTCGGATGATCCCCTCTAGCCGTATTTCTTTTAGGAGTTCGAACTCCTATAGAATTGATATATATCAAAGCTCTTTACCCCTTCACGTGGCCTCAAACGGCTTAGTACTGGATGGCTATGGTTGTCACTATCAGTCTGTTGCAGGTGGCGCTCCTCTCATGCGGTCCCGAGCGGCCAGCTATCGGACGCTTACGACAGTCATTATCAGTCTGCTACAGGCGACGCCCCTCTCCATAATAAATCCTATGCGGCTTCGAGCGGCCAGCTATCGGACGGCTATGGCTGTCACTATCAGTCTGCTCCGGACTCCATCTATAAAAAAGATCTTCCATATACGTTTTCTCTAAGCTCTCTTCTTCTTTCTAAAACTCTGCTGAACTCTGCCAACTCCATTTCTGTTGGTCAGAAGAGCTGACTTGATCGTCGGAGGGTCCTGCCAGAGCCACCACCATCGACTTCGGACGAAACTTTGTTTTGTAGGTCACCGATGGTGATCTCTTCTTCCTCAACTCTAGTTTGGTTCAACGTCGATCAGATTCTGCACCAATACCACCCAAAATCAACAACAGCCTAGCTAGTATTCTATTGGGATATAACAAGTTAGATATTTAAAACAACAGTACTGCAAATTTCAATGGAAACGAAGAGATTCGCATAGTTTACAATTAATCCACATGAATTCTGAACAAAAAATAGCCATATACCGGCAATAAAGTCGCATTAGAAGCCAATTTCGTAACAAGAAGGGCACGTGGTTCCCTCATATGCAATGAGAACATGACATTTAACTTGTCCGGGTCCATTTCCACCACCAGATTATGGCATTTAAATGCCAGATTGCCACCGGCATTAGTTATTAGGCTTAAGCATAACATGACACTTGACACATGCTGTTTTGTTCACGTAAAACCCAAACTGAACCCCATAGCACCACAACATGGACGTCCAGCCCAATCATCATTCAGAAAACATTATCTTCCCATCAATGACCTACAAATTCCAATATCGAATATGTCTTTAGAGGCCGCAGCTCTATACTGCAAATTAAATAACTTTCCTGGATCTAGCACTATAAAATTGTCATAATAAATCTGAAAATTTTACGTTTCGTCCATCATTGAGTGGATATAAGAGATTAGGTTTCACCAGAGTCTTTTGCCATGCAAGCATATGAGAAAGAAAAAGTATAACGAGAAGGAAAGGAAAAAGTTATAACAACGATTGCCACCGAGAACCACAACCTGATTACAGTATCGCCTTCTTAAAGAAAAGGCCTTTTCCTCGCAGTAGAAGACAGAGCTGGGCCACCTGCAGAACTGCGACAATGCCATCTCTCACAAACAAGCAAGCGTCCCAGTTAAGTGACCTTGCTTTTGGGTGCAAAATGGCATCGTCCCACATGTCCCAGTTACATTTCGTCCCATGCTAGAGTGGAAACTTTTTTGAGGCACAGCTCCAAATTCTGTTGCTTGAGTTTTGAAGAGAAATTTAGCTGAAACAAGGAACAAATTTGGAAAATGAGAACTCCAAATGCTGTTGGTTCAAGAATTTATCGTTTCCAAACAACATCAGACCTTTCCAGTACCAAAGAATTCAACCAAAACATCAGTCATTAACAATTCTTGATGAACCCTCCCTAATGCACCTACTGCCAAGCCAATTCAGCCTACCATAGACCATGCAGCAATTGCCTGCGTCTACGAGTGGCAACAAAGCTACTGATTTATTCTGCCATCAGCAGATCCCTCGTACACACAATTTAAGATACTTCAAGTTTGGGGTCTCATCAAGGGCGAAGATGAGCTGCATTAGTGTGAATGGAAATGCCACTCATCGACGTGGCATTTTCTGGCTGGCTTGTTAAGAGGCATTGGATGAGCAACATATTTGAATTATTACATTATTAGTTAGAAGAGGAACAGCCACATGTGGCAGTGAGCCTTGTCCTGAGATAAAGACTAGATGGCTTGGATGAGGCATGCCAAAGTTGGGTGGTCATAAAGAAAAAATTATTGGTTGGAGGATTAGATCCACTAGCTCAAGAATGTTATGGACCCATCCAAGCATAATTAATACGCATAAACATGCATGTTTACTACATTTTTTCCTGTCTTTCAATTTTTTCTCAAGCTATGCATGTTGCTTCATGGTTGGACCGACTTACCACCATGCTGATACGTCTAGTCCAATCAATAATTTGTTGTCATAAGGAAGGCCATAAGTATACGACACCTAATAGTCTCTGCTCGATCAATTCAAGGTCTACATCTATTTATACTCGTAAACATATTTAAATTTTTTTTTAATCCTACCACGAAAGCAAAAGAGAGTGAAATTGGATCTATTTATCAAAGGCTAGGCTAATGTTCTTGTGTACATAGGACGGCCTACCACACCATTTGTTTAGTTTAGCGGTTCAACTTATCAAAACCACAAGAGACTATTTCATGTGTAAATCAAAAAACATCCTCACTTTTACCTTGATGTATTTAAAGTTTCACTTGTTAACATCAGTTTCAGCTGGCTTACCGAGCTAACTCTATTATTGTGCATGAGATTCCATTCGTGCAACTAATTCCATTAAATTATAATGTTGATTAATAGGCATGAACTCGTCAATAAGAATGGTTGTTTAGGTGTGACTACAATGATATGTAAGTATTGATTCAGAATCTGGTTGACGCCGGATCGAACTAAAGTCGAAAAAGACGAGATCACCGTCGGTGACCTGCAAAACAAAATTCCGTCCAGAGTCGGTGGTGGTGGCTCCGACGGAACCCTCCGATGATCAGATCAGCTCTTCTGACCAACAGAAATGGAGTGCTCAGGAAAGAGTTCGGCAGAATTTTTGGGAAGAAGAAGAAAGCTTAGGTAAAACGTATCTGGAGGATCCCTTTTTATAGATGGAGCCTGTAGTAGATTGATGGTGATAGCCATATCATTCGGTAGTAGACCGCGTGGGATTTGCTACGAAGAGAAAGATATTGCCAGACTGATAGTGGCAGCCATACCGTCTGATCGTGGGCCGTGTGAGATTTGCTACGGAGAAAGAGGTGTCGCCAGACTGATAGTGACGACCATACCATCTGATCGTGGGCCGCGTGGGATTATTACAGAGAGAGAGGTGTCGTTAGATTGATAGTGGCGGCCATATCGTCTGGTCATGGGTCGCATGAAATTTACTACGGAGAGAGATGTATTGCCAGACTGATAGTGATGTCTATACCGTCTGGTGGAAGCATGCGTTCGTAGTCCGATTGAGCTGGAGGTGTCCGACTGCAAGAGTAATCTGAAAGAAGGTTGGCTCCTGGAGGAATCCGACTGAAGAAGAAATCCAGAAGGAGTTCAACTCCTAGAAGAGTCCGACTGGAGGAGATATCCAAAAGGAGTCTGGCTCCTGGAGGAGTCCAAAAAAAGTTCAGCTCCTGGAGGAGTCCGACTGTAGGAGCAATCCGGAAGGAGGTCGGCTCCTGAAGAAATTCGATTGAAGAAAAAATCTGAAAGGAGTTTGGCTCCTGAAGAAGTCTGACTAGAGAAGTATCCAAAAGGAGTTCGACTTCTGAAAGAGTTCGAAAGGAGTTCGGCTCCTGGAGGAGTCCGACTATAGGAGCAATCCGAAAGGAGTTCGGCTCCTGAAGGAATCCGATTGAAGAAGAATTCTGAAAGGAGTTCAGCTTCTGAAGAAATTCGACTAAAGAAGAAGTCCGAAAGAAGTTCGACTCCTATAGAAATCCAATTGAAGGAGAATTCTGAAAGGAGTTTGGCTCCTGTAGAATTTTGATTGAAGAAAAATTCTGGAAAGAGTTCGGCTCCTGAAGGAATCTAACTGAAAAGGAGATCTGAAAGAAGTTTGGCTTCCGTAGAAATTTGACTGCAGGAGGAATCTAGAAAAAAGTTTGGCTCCTGGAGAAGTTTGGCAAAAATTCGACCGATGGAGGAGTTCGACTGGGACTCGACCGCTGAGGAGTTCGACTAAGGCTTGACCGTTGGAGGAGAATTTTCGATCGAAGCTCTTCCATGATTATTGGTTGTATTAGGCTAAGCATCAGGCTGGACTTTGATGGGAGCAAGGTTTATCCCCAATAATAGTCCTCCCATTTTTGAGTTTGAAATTCGAAGAAAGGAAGTACAAAAGAGGCGACCGTCAAAGTCCTTTTCTGGGCTCTACACCTGCTGAGGTTGAAACTTGAAGGAGATCTTATCTCCAGCTGAGATTGATATTGAAGTGGGAGCTCGGGGGAGATCTTGTCTCTAGTTGAGGTTGAAGGAGATCTTGTCTCCTATTGACGTAGGAGCTCAGAGGAGATCTTATCTCCAGTCGATGTTGAAGGAGATCTTATCTCCTATTGACATATACTCTAAAGCTCGGGGGAGATCTTAACTCTAGCCGAGGTTGAAGAAGATCTTATCTCCTGTTAACGTAGACTTTAAGGCTTGGGAGAGATCTTATCTTCAGCAGTCGAGGTTGAAGAAAATCTTATCTCTTATTGACATAGACTTTGAAGCTTGAGGAAGATCTTATCTTCAGCAGTCGAGGTTGAAGGAGATCTTATCTCCTGTTGACGTAGACTTTGGAGCTCGGGGGAGATCTTATCTCTAGCAGTCGAGGTTGACGTAGACTCTAGAGCTCAGAGGAGATCTTTTCTTCAGCAGTCGAGGTTGAAGGAGATCTTATCTCATATTGATGTAGATTCTAAAGCTTGGAGGAGATCTTATCTCCAGCAGTCGAGGTTGAAGGAGATCTTATCTCCTACGTAGACTCTGAAGCTCGGAAGAGATCTTATCTCCGACCGAGGTTGAAGAAGATCTTATTTTCTATTGACGTAGACTCTGAGGCTCGAAGATTTTATCTCCTATTGACGTAGACTCTGAAGCTCGAAGGAGATCTTATCTCCAACAGCCGAGGTTGAAGAAGATCTTATCTCCTATTGACGTAGACTCTGAAGCTCGGAGGAGATCTTATCTCTAGTCGAGGTTAAAGAAAATCTTATTTTCTATTGACGTAGACTCTGAAGCTCGGAGATCTTATCTCCCGTTGATATAGACTCTGAAGCTTGGAGGAGATCTTATCTCCAACAGTCGAGGTTGAAGAAGATCTTATCTTCTATTGACGTAGATTCTGGAGCTCGAGGGAGATCTTATCTCTAGCAGTCGAGGTTGAAGGAGATCTTATCTCTTATTATTGTTGGGTACAATGGGGTCGTTGTCGGAGCCTTTCCTCTCATCCCGTCTAAAATGAATGAGGCCTTCGACTTTGCTCACGTTAGAACGAGATTCTCCTCCTGTTCGTAATGGACTATGGGAGCACATAAGGGCTGTTATCAGGACCTCTCTCCCATCTCATCTAAAATAAATGAGGCCTTCGATTTTGCTCACGTTAGGACGAGGTTCTCCTTCTGTTCCTAACGGACTGTGGGGTACATAAGGGCTATTGTCAGGGCCTCTCCCCCAATCTTATCTAAAATGATCGAGGCTTTCGACTTTGCTCATATTAGGACGAGGTTCTCCTCCTGTTCCTAACGAACTGTGGAGGCACATAAGGGCCATTGTCAGAACCTCTCCCCCCATCTCGTCTAAAATAAACTAGGCTTTTGACTTTGTTCATGTTAGGACGAGGTTCTCCTCCTGTTCCTAACATGGCTGCTTTTAATTACTTCTTTCCTATCATCACATAATTTTCGCACAAAGAAATAATAATGTTGAAATCGAGAAACTTTATTGAGGAAAAATTATTGGTAGTATATCCTCAGATTTTCTAAGTTTCAAGATCGTGGGAGCATTATTTCTTCGAGCTCTTTTAGGTGATAAGTCCCGAGCTGGACGACCTCTAGCACTTCATACGGGCCTTCCCAATTTGGGGCAAGCTTCTCCTGACTTTGAGACTAGGAGATGGCGGCTCGCCAAAGCACTAAGTCTCCCACTTTGAATGTTTTACTTTTGACTCTGGAGTTATAATATCAAGCCACCCTTCGTTTGTAGACTGCCATTCGAACCTGAGCTTTCTCTTCTTTTTCTTCCAATAGATCGAGGTTGGCTTTGAGGTCTTGTGAGTTATGTTGCTCATTGAAGGTCACGATCCATACTGATGGAAGTTTAAGCTCGATTAGTATGACTGCCTCCATTCCAAAGGCCAAGATGAATGGTGTTTCTTCAATCGACAATCTTTGAGTAGTTTGGTACGCCCAGAGAACATGGTAGAGTTCATCCACCCAGGCCCCCTTTGCTCTGTCAAGCCTCATTTTGATGTCTTGCAATAGAGTCCGATTGGTCACTTTAGCTTTCCCATTTGCCTATGGGTGAGCTACCGATGTGAACTGGTGGGAGATATTTAGGTCTTCGCAGAACTCAACGAATCTCGTCTTAGCGAACTATCGTCCGTTATCCGTTATGAGAGTTCGAGGCAGACAGAACCGACAGACTATTAACTTTCAAATGAAGTCCTGTACCTTAGTCTTGGTAATTTTTGCTAGTGGTTCGACTTCAACCCATTTGATGAAGTAGTCGATCACGATCAGAAGAAACTTTCGCTATCCGAATGTCGTTGAAAAAGGGTCAAGTATGTCCAATCTCCACTGCGCAAATAGCCAAGGTGTGCTTAGCGAAGTAAGCTCGAAGGTCGACTGTCTTTGTATGTTTGCATTCTTCTGACAGCAGTCATATTTCTTGACATACTCTATAAAATCATGGTACAAGATTGGTCAATAGTATTCCTACTAAAGTAGCTTTTGTGATAGGGATCTGGCTCCTACGTGACTTCCACAAATTTTTTCGTACACTTTCCATAATACAAAATCGACCTCTGAAGGTCGAAGACATCTCAGCAGCGGTAGCGAATATGACCTCTTATACAATTTGCTCTCATACAAAACGTACCGAAAGGCTTGATTCCTGAGTTTCTGAGCTTCTTTTGGATCATGTGGAAGAACTCCCTTCTTGAGGTAGGCAACTAATGGGTCAATCCAGCTCGGCTCAAGCTTCGTTTGCATAATGACCTATGATTCCTCTAAGCTTGGGCACTTCAGAGTCTTAAAAAATACTTCTTTGGATAATTCGATTGAGACTGAAGTGGCCAATTTATAGAGGAGGTCGGCTCTTATATTTTCTATCATTGGAATTTATTGAATGTCAAAACTGTCAAAAGCCAAAGTCAAATCCTTTACTTTCTTCAGATATTTCATCATACTCTCCTTCTGTACTTCGTAGTTGCTACTAACTTAGCCGACCACCAATTGAAAATCACTTTAGACTTAGAGCCGATCTACTTTTAACTCTCTTGCTATTTTTAATATAATGATCAGCGCTTCATACTCGACCTTATTATTAGTCGTGGAGAATTTGAAGCGTAGCGTGTACTCGACGACGACTCCTTCAGGGCTGACTAAGACTAACACCATACTTGCTCCAGCGGAGTTGGATGAACCATCCACGTACAGAGCCCAAAAGCCTTTGAAAAGGTCGACATCCTCCTCGAGGAGGCTCGATTGCGACAGCAGAGCGCCGGTCTCGTTCTGTTCAAGCTCGACTTCAGTTAGAATGGTATATTCTACTACAAAATCTATCAATATCTGAGCTTTAATCGATGGCCAAGGTCGATAGTTGATGTCAAATTCTATGAGCTTGATTACCCATTTTACGATCCTCTTGGAAGTATCCGTTCGATGAAGGACTACTTTTATTGGTTGATCCATAAGGACCATTATGGTGTGCCTTTGAAAGTAAGATCGGAGTCTTCTAACAGCAATCAGAAAAGAGTAAGTCAATTTTTCTAGCTTAGAGTACCTGGTCTCTACATTCCTTAGGATTCGACTTACGTAGTAGAATGGTCGTTGCATCTTCACTTCTTTCTTGATCATGACTGCTGCCAAGGTCGTCGGAGAGACTGCTAGGTACAGAAATAATTCTTCTCCAGATTTGGGTTTTGCCAGCAGTAGGGGTGAGCCGAGGTAGTTTTTAAGCTCCTCAAATGTTCGTTGGCACTCTGTTGTCCAGCAGAAGTTCTTTGGTTGCTTGAGAACTTGAAAAAAGGGTGTTGACATAGAATCTGATCGTCACCGAAATCAGCAGGAGCGGAGGTAGATGAGGTCGCCATCGGAGACCTGCAAAATAAAGTTCCATCTGGAGCCAGTGGGGGGGTGGCTCTGGCAGGACCCTCCGACGATCAAGTCAGCTCTGGCCAACATGAATGGAGTGCTCAGAAATAAGTTCCATAGAGCTTAGAGAAGAAGAGAAGAGCTTAGAGATCAGAGGTTCTAGTTAGCGTATCTGAAGGATCCTTTTTATAGTGGAGCTTGATGGTGACAACTGTAGATGCGTGCTGACGGGCCACTCGAATCTGATAGAGTCAATCTCACGAAAAGATGCCGTCTGCAGTGGATTGATGGTAACAGCCATCGCCGCCTGGTAGCGGATCACTGTTGCTTGCGGCGGACTGATGGTGATGGCTGCAGCTATCTTAGTACTGAGCCGCTCGGAGCCGAATGAAGGATTGAAGGGCTTTGACATGTACCCATTTTGAAAGAGTTCGGACTCCTAAAGAGGGAGCTCAGAAGGAGTTCGGCTCCCATAGGTGTCTGGCTGGAGGTGAGCGGCTAAGGCCCGATCGCTGGAGAGTTTGGTAGGAGCTCGACCGACCGAAGGGGATGTCTGGGAGGAGTCCGGTTGGAGGAGCCCAGCTTCTGAAGAAGTCCGACTGAAGGATGTCTGGGACGAGTCTAGCTTCCCGAAGAAGTCCGACCGAAGAGGAAGCTTGGAGGGAGTTCGGCTCTCGTAGGTGTCTGGCTGGAGGAGTGCGGCTAGGGCTCGGCCGTTGGGAGTTCAGAAGAAGCTCGACCGTTGAGGAGTTCGATCGGGGGACGACCATCGAGGAGTTCGCTGAGAAGTTCGATCGAGGGACAACTGCTGAGGAGTTCAGCCGCTGGGAGTCCGAAGGAGCTCGACCGACTGAAGGGACGGCTGCTGAGGAGTTCGATCGATGGACGACCACTGAGGAGTTCGGCTAAGATCCGATCGCTGAGCAGTTTGATCGGCTATAAGAGTTCGACTAAGATCCATCCATTGAAGCTCTTTTGTGGCTACTGGTTCATCGAACTAGACTTCGGCAGGAGCGAGGTTTATCCCCAACAATAGCCCCCCGACTTTCGAGTTCGAAACTCGAAGAAAGGGAGTGCAGAAAAGGCGACTACCGAAGTCTTCTTCTGGGCTCCGTGCTGGTTCAAGTCGAAGCTCAGGGGAGATCTCATCTCCAGTTGATGTTGAAGTTGAAGTCCGAAGGAGATTCCATCTCCAACCAAGGTTGAGGTAGGCCTCGTCTCCTACGATTGAGGTCGGAGGTTGAGCTCATCGGGGGTGACATTGTCTCCTACAGTCAAGACTGACTCGGAGGAGATCTCCTCTCCTACAACCGAGGTCAATACGGATGCTTGGGAGAGATCTCATCTCTGGTCAAGGTTGGCTTGGTCGATTGGGAGAGATCTTATCTCTGACCGAGGTTGGCTTGGTCTCCTATGGTCGAGGTTGATGCGAGCGCTCGAGGGAGATCTTATTTCCTGCAAACGAGTTTGCCTCGGGGGAGATTTTATCTTTTACAGTCGAGTTTGCCTCGGGCAAGATCTTATCTCCTGTGGCCAAGATTGACCACGGTCACTCGGGAGAGATCTTATCTCTGACCGAGGTTGTCGCTCGGAAAAGATCTTATCTCTGACCGAGGTTGCTTCTCGGAAGAGATCTTATCTCCGATCGAGGTTGTCGCTTAGATCTTATCTCTGGCCGAGGTTGTCGCTCGGGAGAGATCTTATCTCTGACCGAGGTTGTCGCGGTCGCTCGGGAGAGATCTTATCTCTGGCCGAGGTTACTTCTCGAGAGAGATCTTATCTCTAGCCGAGATTGTCGCTCGGGAGAGATCTTATCTCTGATCGAGGTTGTCGCAGTCGCTCGGGAGAGATCTTATCTCTAGTCGAGGTTGTTGCTCGAAAGGGATCTTATCTCTGGCTAAGATTGAAGGTCTTTGACCTGCCCGTGTTAGGACGAGATTCTCCTTCTATTCCTAATATGGCGACTATTAACTGCTTTTTTTTCTGTCATCACATAGTTTTCGCGCCCAGAAATAGTATATTATTGAAAGGGAAGAACTTTATTGAAAGAAAGTTACTGACAACGTATTCCCGAATTCTTTATGTTTCAGGGTCATGGTAGCGTTGTTCCTCCACATTTTTTTATACGGACGACCTTTTCTATCTCATGCTGGCCTCCTCAATTTGGAGCATGCTTCTCTTGGCTTTGATGCTGGTAGGTGATGAGTCGTCGATGTACCAAGCTCCTCCCTGGGGTAACGTTGATGACATCATGAGGCGGCCGACCTTGTCATTTCTTGTTACGACAGCGCCCTTGGCCGATCTTCAGACTGGCATCGAAGGAATTTACCCGCCGCTTCTTTCTAATGAGCTCCTCAATTTCGTCTCGGAGCTGGATGCATTCCTCAATGTCGTGGCCGTAGTCGCGATGGTAGAGGCAGTACTTGCTTTGATCGCGCTTGTTTGGAGGAGACCGTAACCCCTCTGATCTTGGCAGTTGGTTCTTAACTTCAATGAGAATCTGAGTTCGAGAAGCGTTGAGGGGGACATAGTCGTGAAACCTTTCGGGAGGAGAGCTTCTTTGCGCCCCTCTATTGGGGCTTCCTATGTGAAGAGCTTGAGGAGTTCGGGCCCGCCTGCTCTCGGAGGGAGTCCATGAGCACGACCAAACTTCGTTCGGCTCTCCATCGTCTGTCAGCTGCTCCCTTAAGGCTTCTTCGTCCTTCAACTTGAAGGCTTCTTCCATACGGGCATATCTCTCGGCCCGAGCCAGCAGATCGGCGAAGTCCCTAGGATACTTTTTTTTTAGGAAGAACAGCAAGTCATTTTTCTGAAGGCCGCCCTTGAGTGCGGCCATCGCAACAGACTGGTCCAAGTCCCAGACCTCCAATGCCGCGGTGTTAAATCGGGTGACGTAAGCTCAGATGGATTCCTCTTGCTTCTGCTTGACATTCATCAGGGAATCCGAACCTCGACGTGGACGTCGGCTGCTAATGAAGTGGGCCGCGAACTGACTACTCATCTGGTCAAAAAAGAAGATCGTACTCAGCTTCAACGTCAAGTACCAGTTTCTCGCTGCTCTCTTTAAGGTAGATGGAAAGGCTCGGCACAGCATGACATCTGAAGCACCGTGGAGTAGCATCATGATCCGGAAGGCCTCCAGATGATCAACTGGATCAGAGGTTCCATCGTAGCTTTCAAGTTGAGAGAGTTTGAAGTTCGGTGGGATGAGCTCTTGCATAATCTGGAGAGAGAAAGAAGGATCGGTGCGGACGTCGGCATGATGAGTCAGGGTGACGTGGTCGAGCTCTTCAATCCGCCGATCCATCTTCCGCAGTCTGTGATCAAGGGCGTCATCCTGATCGCAGATCTTGGGAGACTTTCAGCTACAAATGGAAAAGGTCTCCTTCAGAGGAGAATCATGATCCGAACACGAATCTCCGACTCTCTGTTTCCCTTTTGAAGGAGCGGCGGACACACCGGCCCAAGTACCCTTCCTTGGGGCCGATTTTCAACATCCGTTTGATGAATTTTCTGGTGGAGTCACTACCGGAGGCTGCTGCATGGCCCACATTACATCCATGAGGTCACGGACCTATCGGATGAGCAGGTTGAACTGCTCCATATTTACCATGGGTATAGGTAGAACCTGAGTTGCCGGGGCTGAAGTAGGAGCAGACGGGTTTGGATGGGATCGGGATGTGGAGGCCGTCGATCGTCGAGTCGAGGCTCTTCTAGGAGGTATTTTTTCTTTGGAAAAGAACTCTAAGAAGAGAGATTCTAAGAAGAGAGATCTCCAGAGAGGGAAGAAAAAAATCATCGCCGAGCACTCCTTTAAGAATAAGAAAATTTCGAAGGTTCGAGTCCTCCTTCTAGCGCCAATCTGTTGATGCGGAATCTGGTCATCATCGAAATCAGCAGGAGCGGAGGTGGACGAGGTCACCGTCGGGGACTTGCAAAATAAAGTCCCATCCGAAGTCAGTGGGGGGTGACTTTGGCAGGATCCTTCAACGATCAAGTCAGCTCTGGCCAACAGGAATGGAGTGTTCAGGAATGAGTTCCACAAAGCTTAGAGAAAAAGAGGAGAGCTTTAGAGCTTAGAGATTAGAGGTTCGAGTTAGCGTATCTGGAGGATTCTTTTTATAGTGGAGCTTGATGGTGACAGCTGTAGTCGCATGCTGGCGGGCCACTCGAGGTCTGGCAGAGTCAGTCTCATGAAAAGGTGCCATCTGCAGTGGGTTGATGGTGACAGCCATCGCCGCTTGGTAGTGGGTCATTATCGCTTGCGGCGGACTGATGGTGATGGCTGCAGCGATCTTGGTACTGAGCCACTCGGGGCCGAATGAAGGGTTGAAGGGCTTTGACGTGTACCCATTTTGGAAAAGTTTGGACTCCTAAAGAGGGAGCTCGGAAGGAGTTCGGCTCCCATAGGCGTCTGGCTGGAGGTGAGCGGCTAAGGCCCGATCGCTGGAAAGTTCGGTAGAAGCTCGGCCGATCGAAGGGGATGTCTGAGAGGAGTCCGACTGGAGGAGCCCAGCTCCTAAAAAAGTTTGATCGAAGGAGGTCTGGGATGAGTCCAGCTCCCTAAAGAAGTCCAATCGAAGAGGAAGCTTGGAGGGAGTTCGGCTCTTGTAGGTGTTTGGTTGGAGGAGTGTGGCTAAGGCTCGACCGCTGAGGAATCCAATCGGAGGACGACCGTCGAGGAGTTCGCTGAGAAGTTCGATCGAGGGATGACTGCTGAGGAGTTCGACCGCTGGGAGTTCGAAGGAGCTCAATCGATTGAAGGGATGGCCACTGAGGAGTTTGGCCGATGGACGATCGTTGAGGAGTTTGGCCGTTGGGAGTCCGAAGGAGCTCGACCGTTGAGGAGTTCGGCTAAGACCCGACCGCTGAGCAGTTCGGTTGGTTGTAAGAGTTCGACTAAGATCCATCCACTGAAGCTCTTCCATGGCTACTGGTTGCATTAAGCTGAGCATCGAACTAGACTTCGGCAGGAGCGGGATTTATCCCCAACAATAGTCTTCCCACTTTCGAGTTTGAAACTCAAAGGAAGAAAGTGCAGAAAAGACGACTGTCGAAGTCTTCTTCATCTCGAAGTTGGATGTATTCCTCAGTGTCGTGGCCGTGGTCGCGATGGTAGAGGCAGTACTTGCTTCGATCGCGCTTGTTTGGGGGAGACCATAACCCCTCTGGTCTTGGTAGTTGGTTCTTAACTTCGGTGAGAATCTGAGTTCGAGGAGCGTTGAGGGGGGCATAGTCACAGAACCTTTTGGGAGGAGGGCTTCTTCGTGCCCCTCTGTCGGGGCTTCCTAGATGGCAAGCTCGAAGAGTTCGGGTCCGCCTGCTCCCGGAGGGAGTCCGTGAGCACGGTTGAACTTCGTTCGGCTCTCCATCGTCTGCCAGCCGTTTCCTTAAGGCTTCTTCGTCCTTTAACTTGAAGGCTTCTTCCGCACGGACATATCTCTCAGCCCGAGCCAGCAGATCGGCGAAATCTCTGGGATACTTTTTTTTAGGAGAACAGCAAGTCATTTTTCTGAAGGCCACCCTTGAGTGCGGCCATCGCAACAGACTGGTCCAAGTCCCGGACCTTCAATGCTGCGGCTTTAAATCGGATGATGTAAGCCCGGATGGATTTTTCTTGCTTCTGCTTGACGTTCATCAAAAAATCCGAACCTCGACGCGGACATCGGCTGCTGATGAAGTGGGCCACGAACTGACTGCTCATCTGATCAAAAGAGAAGATCGTACTCGACTTCAACGCTGAGTACCAATTTTTCGTTGCTTCCTTTAAGGTAGATGGAAAGGCTTGGTACAGCATGGCGTCTGAAGCACCGTGGAGTAGCATCATAGTCCGGAAGGCCTCTAGATGATCAATCGGATCAGAGGTTCCATCGTAGCTTTCAAGTTGAGGGAGCTTGAAGTTCGGTGGGACGAACTCTTGCATAATCTAAAGGAAGAAAGGGGGATCGATGCGGATGTCGGCACGATGAGTCGGGGCGATGTGGCTGAGCTCTTCAATCCATCGATCCATCTCCCGCAGTCTGTGATCAAGGGCATCATCCTGGTCGCAGATCTTGGGGGACTTCTGACTACAAACAGGAAAGATCTCCTCCAGAGGAGAACCATGATCTGAACATGGATCCCCAACTCTCTATTTTTCTTTCGAAGGGGTGGCGGGCACACCGATTCGAGTACCCTTCCTTGGGGTCGATTTTCAACATCCGGATGGTGGATTTTCTGGTGGAGTCACCACCGAAGGCTGCTGCATGATCCGCATTGCATCCGTGAGGCCACGAACCTATCGGACGAGTAGGTTGAACTGCTCCACATTTACTGTGGGTATAGGTGGAACCTGAGTTGCTGGGGCTGAAGTAGGAGCAGACGGGTCTGGATGGGATCGGGATGCAGAGGCCGTCGATCGTCGAGTCGAGGCTCTCCTAGGAGGCATTTTCTCTTTGGAAAGGAACTCTAAGAAGAGAGATTCTAAGAAGAGAGATCTCTGGAGAGGAAAGAGAGAAATCATCACCGAGCACTCCTTTAAGAATAAGAGAACCTCGGAGGTTCGAGCCGATCCTCTAGGATCAATCTGTTGACGTAGAATTTGATCGTCGTCGGAATCAGCAGGAGCGGAGGTGGACGAGGTCACCGTCGGGGACCTGCAAAATAAAGTTCCGTCCGGAGTCAATGGAGGGTGGCTCTAGTAGGACCCTCCGACGATCAAATCAACTCTGGCCAACAGGAATGAAGTGCTCGAAAATGAATTCCACAGAGCTTAGAGAAGAAGAGGAGAGCTTTAGAGCTTAGAGATCAGAGGTTCGAGTTAGCATATCTGGAGGATCCTTTTTATAGCGAAGCTTGATGGTGACAGCTGTAGCCGCATGTTGATGGGCCGCTCGAGGTCCGACGGAGTCAGTCTTATGGAAAGGTGTCGTCTGCAGCGGATTGATGGTGACAGCCATCGCTGCCTAGTAGTGGATCGCTGTCGCTTGCGGTAGACTGATAGTGATGGCTGTAGCTATCTTGGTACTGAGCTGCTCAGGATCGAATGAAGGGTTGAAGGGCTTTGACGTATACCCATTTTGGAAGAGTTCGGACTCCTAAAGAGGGAGCTTGGAAGGAGTTCGGCTCCCATAGGCGTCTAGTTGGAGGTGAGCGGCTAAGGCCCGATCGCTGGGAAGTTCGAAGGAGCTCGACCGATCGAAGGGAATATCTGGAAGGAGTTCGGCTGGAGGAGCCCGACTCCTGAAGAAGTCTGGCCAAAGGATGTCTGGGATAAGTCCAGCTCCCCAAAGAAGTCCAATCGAAGAGGAAGCTTGGAGGAAGTTCGGCTCTCGTAGGTATCTGGCTGGAGGAGTGCGGCTAAGGCTCGACCGCTGGGAGTTCGGAAGGAGCTCGATCGCTGAGGAGTTCGACCGGGGGACGACCACCAAGGAGTTCACTGAGAAATTTGGCCGAGGGATGACTGCTGAGGAGTTCGACCGCTGGGAGTCCGAAGGAGCTTGGCTGGTTGAAGGGACGGTCGCTGAGGAGTTCGACCGATGGACAATCGCTGAGGAGTTCGGCCGCTGGGAGTTCGAAGGAGCTCGACCGCTGAGGAGTTTGGCTAAGACCCGACCATTGAGCAGCTCGACCGACTGTAAGAGTTTGGCTAAAATCCATCCGCTGAAGCTCTTTCATGGCTACTGATTTCATTAGGCTAAGCATCAAAGTAGACTTCGACAGGAGCGGGATTTATCCCCAACAAAGGGCATGCATCACTCGGCCGATCTCGAGACAAAGCGATTTAGGGATGCCACTTTTTTCATCAGGTGCTGAACTTCTTTGATTATTTTTGGAACAGTCATCTTCTGAATAGCATAAATTTTCTTTGGATTTGCTTTAATCCCACGTTTTGATACCATAAATTTCAGAAACTTTTCAGAGGTCACACCAAAGGTGCACTTGGTCGGATTTAGCTTCATCTTGTGCTTCCTGAATGCGCTGAAGGTCTCCTCAAGGTTGGCGAGGTGGTTTATAGAAGCTCAGCTTTTGACGAGCATGTCATCCACGTACACCTCCATATTGCGGCCGATCTATTCTTTGAAGATCTTGTTGACCAGACGTCAGTACATTGCCCCTACACTTTTGAGTCCAAAGGGCATAATCTTGTAACAATAAAGACCACGGTCAGTAACAAAAGTAGTTTTCTTCTCGTCCTTCGATGCCATCCGTATCTGATTATAATTAGAGAAGGTATCCATGAAGGTGAGGAGCTCGTGGCCCGAGGTTGCATCTATCAGTTGGTCGATCCTAGGTAGAGGATTGCTATCTTTTAGGCAGGTCTTGTTCAACTTTTTGAAGTCTATATACATCTTTCACTTGTTGTTTGCCTTTTTGATGGGACCATATTTGAGACCCAGGTCGGATAGCTAATTTTTCAGATGAATCCAGCTTTAAGGAGCTTGCCTACTTCTTCTGTGATTGCTTTTTGCCTCTCTGGAACGTGGTTGCGCATCTTCTCTTTCATCGACTGATGCTTCGGATCAATAGCCAACCGATGTTCCATTACCTCGGCATCAATTCCTGGCATATTCGCTAAAGCCCAGGCGAAGACGTCCATGTTCTTTCCGAGGAAGGTGACGAGTTGCTCTCGAACCTCATCCCCCAAGTTGGAGCCGATTTGCACTGCATGCTCCACGTTCTCATCATTTAAGGGCATAGATATGAGGTCCTCCATAGGCTCGTCCCACTCCTCGATGAGGTCGTTACGGATATTCAGCCTGTCAACATGATAATGTTAGGACTGTTCTTCCTTATGCAGGGCGATCGAGTAGTAGTGCCTTACCAGAGCTTGATCTCCCCTGACCTCTCCGATCCCGTGGCATGTTAGAAACTTCATCTTCAAATAATAAGTTGATACTACTATCCGAAGTGCATTTAGATCAGATCGACCAAAAATAGCATTATAGGCAGATGGAGCTTTTACGACTAAAAAATTAATCTGTGCCTTAGCCAGCTTCGGACATTGTCCTGCAGTCACAGCCAAGGTCATTATGCCTTCAATTGGCACGGCATCGCCAGTAAAGTTTACCAATGGGGAGTTCATCGGTCCCAAGCGATTATTAAGTAAGGATATTTTTGAGAAAGCATCATAAAATAAAATATCAGCCGAGCTTCCATTATCTATCAAAATGCGGCGTACATCATAGTCGGCAATGTTTAAAGAGATTACAATCGTATCATTATGCAGGAATTGGACCTCCTCGGCATCTGCCTTAGTAAAGGTTATGGGTTCTTCAGTTCTCTATCTCTTCATCGATCCTTCGGATTTGCTGGCCTTTCCTCACTGAAGTACCCCCGAGATAGTGTTGATGATGTCGAGAGATGATTGATCTCCTTGTTGATCCTCTCCCCTTGGTGGTTCAGGCTGCGGTAATGCCCTCGGTCGATCTTTCTATCCTTCAGGCCGTCGCCATAGGAATCGACCAAGTCTGCCTCGTCTGATGAGCTCTTCGATCTCATCTTGGAGTTGGATACACTTCTCAGTGTCGTGACCGTGGTCACGATGATAAAGATAGAACTTGTTAGGATTGCACTTGCTAGGGCGAGAACACATTCTTTTCGACCTCGATAGTTGCTCTCTGATTTTCATCAGCACTTGAATTTTTGGAGCATTGAGAGAGACATAGTTGTGAAATCTTCGTTGGGGAGAACCCCACCGTGCCCTTCCGTCAGGGCTTCCCTACCTCCAAGTCTGGGGAGGAGTTCAAGCTCGCTTGCGCTCAGAGGGAGTTTGGAAGCGTGACCGAGCTTCACTCGGCTTTCCTTCTTTGATGGGCCTGCTTGGCTCACCGATTTGCCACTCACCAAAGGCTTCATTATCCTTGGCCTTGAAAGCCTCTTCAGCTCGAGCATAACCTTCAGCCCAAGCTAGCATATCAGCAAAGTTCCTAGGGTACTTATTTTTCAGGGAGAACAGCAAATCATTCTTCTGAAGGCTGCCCTTGAGTGCGGCCATGGCGACTGATTGATCTAGATTTCAGACCTCCAATGCAGCAACATCAAATCGAATGACATAAGTCCGGATGGATTTCTTCTCTTTCTGCTTGATGGTCATCAAGAAATCCGAACCTCGGCATAGATGTCGGCTGCTGATGAAGTGAGCCACGAATTGATGGCTCATCTGATCAAAGGATAAGATGGTACCTGACTTAAGTATCGAGTACCAGTTTCTGACGGCTTTCTTGAGGATGGATAGGAAAGTTCGGCATAAAATAGCGTCTGGTGCACCATGAAGCAACATCATTATCCAAAAGGCCTCTAGGTGGTTGACCGGATCGGTGGTCCCATCGTAACTCTCAAGCTGCGGAAGCTTGAAGTTCGGTGGGATCGGTTCTTATATAATCCTCTGAGAAAAAGGAGGATCAGTGCAAATATCATTACCGTGTGGGGAGGAAGTATGACGGAGCTCTTTGATTCATCGGCTCATTTCTAGGAGCCTTTGATCCAGGAGGTCTTCACGATCATTGAACTCCAGGGTTTTCTGATGGAACGGACGTAAAGCTTCCCCCTGAGACGAGTCATGGTCTAAGCAAGGGCCCTCTATCCTCTGCTTCCTCTTTTCGAAGATCAGAGGTCGGGTAGCCTAAGTTGGTCATTCTCAGACTGGACCATGGGGCTCCAGAGAAGTCCACTCTGATCGAACCGATGCTGGGGCCTATCGATGTATGGCATTCATCGCCTCGTGAGACCGCGAACCTGCTGGACCAGCAGGTTGAGTTGTTCCACCTCCATCACGGCCACAAGCGAAGCTTAAGCTGCCGGGACTAAAGCGGGAGCAGATAGGTCTGGACGGGATCTGGCCACAGAGGCAATCGATCGTCGGGTTGAAGTTTTTCTAGGAGGCATTTTTTCTCGGAGAAGAACTCTAGAAAGGAAGAAGAGAGATCGCTGGTGAGCACTCCTTTAAGAGCAAGAGAACCTCGGAAGCAGAGCCCTTCCTCTAGTGCCAATTCTGTTGGTGCAGAATCTGATTGACATCAGATCGAGCTGGAATCGAGGAAGATGAGGTCGCCATCGGTGATCTGCAAAATAAAGTTCCATCCGGAGTCGGTAGTGATGGCTCCGGTGAGACCCTCCGATGATCAGGTCAGCTTTTTTGGCCAACAGAAATGGAGTGCTTATGAAAGAGTTCGGCAGAATTTTTAGGAAGGAGAAGAGAGCTTAGGCAAAATGTATCTGGAGAATTCTTTTTTATAGATGGAGCCTTAGTAGATTGATGGTGACAGCCATATCGTCTTGTAGTAGATCACGTGGGGTTTGCTACGAAGAGAAAGGTATCGTCAGACTGATAATGGCAGCCATACCGTCTGATCATGGGCCGTATGGGGTTTGCTACGGAGAGAAAGATATCGCCAGACTGATAGTGGCAACCATACCGTCTGATCGTAGGCCGTGTGAAATTTGCTACGAAGAGAGAGGTATCGCCAAACTGATAGTGGCGGCCATACCGTCTGGTGGAAGTATGTGTTCGGAGTCCGACTGAGCTGGAGGAGTCCGATTGTAAGAGTAATTCAGAAGAAGATCGGCTCCTGAAGGAAATCGACTGGAGGAGATATCCGAAAGGAGTCCGACTCCTGGAGGAGTCCGAAAGAAGTTCGGTTCCTGAAGGAATTCGACTGTAGGAGCAATTCGGAAGGAGTTCGATTTCTGAAGGAGTCCGACAGTAAGAGCAATCCGAAAGAAAGTCGGCTCCTGGAGGAATCCGACTGGAGGAGAAATTCGGAAGAAGTTCGGCTCCTGAAGAAGTTCGACTGGAGGAGATATTCGGAAGGAGTCCGACTTCTAGAGGAGTCTGGAAAGAGTTTGGCTCTTGGAGGAGTCTGATTGCAGGAGCAATCTAGAAGGAGTTCGATTTCTGGAGGAGTCCGACTGAAGGAGAAGTCCGAAAGAAGTTCGGCTCCTGTAGAAATTCGATTGAAGGAAAATTTTGGAAGGAGTTCGGTTCCTATAGAAATTCGATTGAAGAAAAATTCTGGAAGGAGTTTGGCTCCTGAAGGAGAGATCTGGAAGGAGTTTGGCTCCCGTAGAAATCCGACTGCAGAAGGAATCGAAAAAAGTTCGGCTTTGTAGAAGTTCGATAGGAATTCGATCGTTGGAGGAGTTCGAGAGGAATTTGGCCGATGGAGGAGTTCGGCTGGGGCTCGGTCGTTGAGGAGTTCGATCGATCGAAGTAGTTCGGCTAAAGTTTGGCCACTGGAGAAGAATTTTTTATCGAAGCTCTTTCATGATTACTGATTGTATTAAACTAAGCATCAGGCTAAACATCGGTAGAAATAAAATTTATCCCTAATAGTAAGCATAAAATATTTTATTTGTATTATAATTAGGGCTTTGAGAGAATTAGATAATGATGGCTCCCTTCCCTTCCAAGTGGAGCTCGGCTAGATGCTCCACTGGATAAGTGTCAGAATTAGAGTCCGCCTACCGAGATCAAGGGAGGATATTGTTACTAGTAAAACTTAATTTAAAAATTAGGGAATATTCTCACTTTGTATGGTTTTAGGATAAACTGCACATATCCTGCTGGGACTGTACCTTGATTTGTGTGAGCCCGCATCAGGGCTTCCCTGCTTATTTTCGGGCCGGATACACATTAGAAGAGAAAAATTATATACAGTAATTTTTTTTGAATATTTCTACAGAATTAGGTTGGTCCATTTGGCTTGTAACTTTTTTTTCAGATCTATCTAAACTGTCCCGAAAAAAAAAAAAGGAATCGTGCCTGCAGCGGATGCAGCCTTCTTCGTCCTCCTTTTTGCTCTCGGATCCGCTGTTACCACCGTCGCCATCTTCCACTCCAAATAAACTTCTCCCTCTAATAACTCTTATAATTTTTTTTTTCGCTGCCACATTTCGACACTTGCTACCAGGAAGGCTCTGTCTCCTCCCCCAACCTCTTCGTATACCCTTCGTCCATAGAAAGAGTGACAAACCAAGGAATCTCTGCGCTCTCTTCTCCAGATCCGAAGAAGGGGACGGTCGAGAGATGCGACGCGTCGCTGATGGGGGAGAAGGACCTGAAGGCGTCGGACTCTAGAATATTGGAATGCTTCCCCGCAGCCCGTGGGTGCCGCTCCCGCTGGCGATGGAACCCCTTCTGGCTCCTCCTCCGCTTCCCTACCGCCGTCTCCTTCCTTATTGTCTCCATCCTCGCCGCCGGCCTCATTGGGTTCGCCTATTTCTCGCTGGTAGTCTCCTCCTTCCTTCCCGATCCGGCCGCCATCGGCTGCCGCCCCGACAGCGAGGGCTCCTGGTCCATTGGGATTTACTATGGGAAGAGCCCCTTCTCGCTCTCCCCCATCGAACTGGTAGGGTCTTGTTCCAATCCGAGCTGTTTGTATGGTTTAGATCACGGATCGAATGGTTATTAATATGATTTCTTTGAGGTAGCAGGAGAATAGGAGCAATGGAAACAGTTCGGCGTGGCCGGTTGCGAATCCGGTTCTTACTTGTGCGTCCGCCTCTAATGCGGGTTATCCGAGCAATTTTGTCGCCGATCCATTCCTCTATATTCAGGTTGGTGTTGGTAATATTCTTCGCTTTGTTCATCTTTAATCGAATGAAAACGATGGTTTTGATTTCTTTCGCATTCAAGTTGTTAAAGAGATTTTTTTGTTCCCCCACCGTAGTGGGTGGGGGTTGGGGTGGGTGGGAGGGAATCTAGAAAGCTTAGTTTATTTCAACTTGGAAAATTTGGAATCTAGAAATGTGGTGTAGAAATTTTATCGATGTTTCGAGCGGAGGACATGACTTGGAACGGTCTATTGGAACTATAGTTGAGTTTGCTGAGATTAATTATCTCCTTCAACTTGCAGTGGTGTTGACTTAGCGATATGATATAGCATGTGAATCAAAGGCTGAAGTTTCTTTAAGAATACAAGGCTAAATTACATGTAAGAAGTAGACTTGACACTGACATTCCTTGGAAAATAGGCAGGAAATTTTTATAAGCTTAGCTACCTAGTGCCCTGGTGAGGCTTTGGATTGGGGTAGTTGTGGTTCAACACAGCTGTATGTCTGTAAGTAGCCTTTCTTCAATGGAAAACATCATGGGAGAGTCCACAACTATCTGGCTGTGACTTGTGAGGCAGCATGCTGTGAACGCTATCTAACTTTGTAGGTGAGAAGTTACTTGGTAGCATGAAGAATGGAATGGAATGATGCAAAAACATGGCCATAGGCTAGTAAATAATATGTAGCCTGTTGTTTCTATTAAAAGTCTGTGGTTGTTGACATTTGGTTAGTTTCTATTAAATGCTTATTCGCATTCAAATATATGCTCTTAGTGTACAGGTGGGGTGTTTCCTTTTTTATTCTTTCCTAGTCACTCATAATACTGCTTTTTTAGTATCATGAACAACAGCACGGCTTCCTTATGGTATGCCTTACAGTAAGATATAAAAAAATATTCAAGCATGCAGCATGTTCAATGTGTCTGAACTTTGTCTTCTCATTCGATGATTCGATAATCCTTTTCCATTACTTCTCTTGTTTTTATTTTCATTGCTTAATATTTGTCAATCAACATGTCGATATTGCATGACTGCATTCTCATTTGATATAATGCATTTTCTTCAGGGCAATACTCTCCACCTCTTCTTTGAGACTAAAAGTACTAGTACAATGCAAGGTGATATTGGTGTTGCAAGAAGTGCTGATCAAGGTGCCACATGGGAGTTTCTGGGCATTGCCTTAGATGAGAAATGGCATTTGTCTTATCCATTTGTCTTTGGCTATGACCACCAAGTAAGTGGAAGAAGCCAATCTGATTAGCTTTATCTTATTGGCGGGAAGAGTAGCTAACACATTTTCAGGATACGGTATTCCATTTGTTTTATCTCACCATGTATGCTAAAAAAATATTCAGAACGTTTGTTTTTTTATTTCTTTCAGATCTACATGATGCCTGAGGGCAGTAAAAATGGGGAGCTGCAGCTTTATCGAGCAACTAGGTTTCCACTGGAGTGGACATTGGAGAAGGTGCTTATAAGGAAGCCACTAGTTGATGCTTCACTGTTCCAGTATGAGGGATATTACTGGCTCTTTGCTTCAGATTTTAGCTGGTTTGGCACTGAGAAGAATGGGGAGCTCGAAATATGGTACAGTAGCTCACCACTTGGTCCCTGGAAACAGCATAGAAGAAACCCTATATACAGAGGTGACAGAAGCTTGGGAACTCGAAATGGGGGAAGGCCTTTTATATATGAAGGATCTCTCTATCGCCTAGCCCAGGACTGTGGTGGCACCTACGGCCAAAGGATTAGAGCTTACAAAGTTGAAAAGCTAAGCAAGGAAGAGTTCAGGGAGGTTCCTGTGAAGCTTGGAATCAAAGAGTCAAAGAAAGGTCGAAATGCTTGGAATGGTATCAGGTACCATCACTTGGATGCACAGCAGCTTCCATCAGGTGACTGGATTGCAGTAATGGATGGAGATCGTGTTCCTTCAGGTCATACAGCATGGCGTTTTCTCCTTGGCTGCACGTTTGTCCTGCTACTCTTTTTACAGGTCATGCTGATGGGCTTTTTAGTTGGTGCTATCAACTGCATTGTTCCTCCAAGCTGTTGCATGGCCGTAAGCAGGAGAAATGAGCCATGTTGGTTTTGGACACGACCCCAGTTCAACTTGAAAGCACGAAAACATTCTTCAGTCATGAATAGATATGGTTCTTCTATCAGAGGGAGAGCAAATATTAAAACATGCTGTGGCAAGCTGGTTCTCTGCCTTCTTGCTTTCGTAGGTGGGATTTTGGTCTGCATGGCTGTGCATTTTCTGTTTGGGGGCAATGGTGCCGAAGAGGCATACGTGTACCGGGGACAATATTCACAGTTTACAATGCTTACAATGACTTATGAAGCCCGACTTTGGAACTTGAAACTATACATCAAACACTATTCTCGATGTGCATCTGTGAGAGAGATTGTCATTGTGTGGAACAAGGGAAACCCTCCAATCCCAGATGAGTTTGATTCTGCTGTCCCTGTGAGAATACGCGTGGAAGAGCTCAATTCTCTCAACAATCGATTCAAGGTGGATCCCCTGATCAGGACTAGAGCTGTTCTTGAACTAGATGATGACATAATGATGACTTGTAATGACATAGAGAAAGGGTTTATGGTTTGGAGAGAGCATCCTGAAAGAATTGTGGGCTTTTATCCACGACTGGTAGATGGCAGCCCTTTGAAATACAGAAATGATAAATATGCTCGTGGGAAGAATGGTTACAATGTTATTCTGACTGGTGCTGCCTTCATGGACAGCGAATATGCTTTCAAGAAATACTGGAGTGAAGAAGCAAGGGAGGGAAGAGATTTTGTGGACGAGTCCTTCAATTGTGAAGACCTGCTGTTGAACTTTTTATATGCAAATGCAAGTTCGAAGAGGACCGTGGAGTATGTCCATCCAGCCTGGGCGATAGACACTTCCAAGCTGTCAACTGCTGCTATAAGCCGAAACACCCAAATGCACTACAAGATTAGGACAACTTGCTTGTCAAAATTCTCCAAGATGTATGGTCTTCTCCAACAGAAATGGGACTTCGGTAGTAGGAAGGATGGTTGGGATGTATAGGCTAATGTATCGAAGGCAGAATGGAGAGGGACAAATCAGAGGCATTTGCTTGTTTAGTTGGTCGTAGAAATAATTATGTTGAGAGCCCATGATATTGAAACATGGGAACTTTGCTGTATGCCAGGAGGGAAGAAGTGTTTTGAGGACTGTCAAAAAAAATATATATATACCATTATTTGATTTGGCCAGACTTACATCCAACCAAGGGCAAGGCGGACTCAGCAAGAAGTGGAGAGCCGCTCGATAGTTGAAACAGACAGCAAGACCTTGTCACAACAGGGAAAAGATTCATAAAGTTCTACAGATGAGGTAACCTGTTCACAAAATGGAGCTGTTTGTGTTGTTGATTGGTTGTAAAACTTGCTTAATTAAGCGGTGGCAAGTAATTTTTGTCACCATGACCTTTCTGATCATTGAGGATTGTAACGTTATATACTCTGACAAGCTTTTTTCCGCTTGTGAGCATACTTCTGCACCGTTTTTTATAACGATTGTTGCGTTAAGTACGTTGTTGTTACCACTTCATCATATGTTATTAACCCAGTGTGATTGGGTTTTGTATATGCAATACCGAAACTATTCTGTTGCACGAAGGTCCAATTCGTAAATTGAAATACCGGTATATAGTTTACATAAATGATTATTTTTAAACAAAAAAAAGAAAATGAAACTTCCTGGTAGCTGATATAAAAGAGCGAGGGTTGACAAATTTTTCTTCGACTTTCAAAAGATTCGGACTTTGATTTCGAGATAACCGTAGCCGTCCGTAATATACCTCACGTGGATCGCGCGAGCGATGCATACCACGTTGCGTGTACGTCTGGAGAGGGTGGGCGGGGAAGAAAAATATCACGGTAACTTGTGGCGCTGAGGCTTTGCTGCGATTCAATTTGCTTGTGCAGTTGACCGGCCCACAAATGGGTGGCCTCTGCGGATCGCTGAAACGCCTCACAGATTCCGCGGCCCGCGACGCCAGCCGTTACCGCTCCTTCTAAGCCCTCACGGTCCGTCCACATTCGGCACGGCACGAGCCCTTTCCCACCCACATCCCATCAAGCCGCCTCCCGCGAAAGGGGACGATCAACATCCTTGGCTCGCGAAAGGGGGACGATCAACATCCTTGGCTCTCTCGGGTGTTATATATCTATAAATATCATTTCCCTCCGCCCTTCATCCCAAGATCCGATCCCGTCCAGTATTATTCTTCTAAAATGACCAGCGTTTTTCTCCCCTCCTCCCTCCTCCTCCCTCGTTCTCACACCCCTCTTCTTTCCTTGGCCCCAAACACCTCGGGACTAAACCCATCGCAGAAGCTTGATGCCGGCGCTGCGGCCGTCTCCCGCGTTCCCAAGCGGTCGGCTTGCTTCAAGGTAAGCTCCTCTGTTACTTGAATATATATATATATATATATATATATAGAGAGAGAGAGAGAGAGATCAAACAATAAAAATGGTGCGGTTGACTGATGAGAAACTTATAAAGTATATAAGCGTTGTGAGAATTTCAAGATATTGTGCATATGATCTCAATTTTTCATGGTGTAGTCCAAGCCTTGATATGGATGTGTTGTTTCAGGTAAATGCATTGGTTGCTGAAACTAAGCGACCAAACTGGTGGGAAAGAAATGCAGGACCAAATATGATCGACATTCACTCGATGCAGGAGTTTTCTCATGAATTAAGCCAAGCTGGTGATAGGCTTGTCATTGTTGAATTTTATGGCACTTGGTGTGCTTCTTGTCGAGCCCTCTTCCCAAAGGTGATCTCAAGTTGCACTCGAAATGTAAATGGATTGTTATTTTTGAGCTGTTTTCGATCGGATAGTTTGTTGTCTGACATTTTGATGCATGATTTTGTTTATCGGAACCCAAGCACCATAAAAATCAAACCTGTCTCTTCATAGTAGCAGTATGTCCTTTATCTTATGGGTTTACATCTGAAGATCCTTTATCTATTGCACTTTATTAACTAGTCATGCTTATAATTAGGCATTCATATGCCAAAACAGGGAGATGAAGTGCTTTAATACAATTCTATCTAACGAGTATCAAGTGTGGCCTCCTAAATCAGACAAATTTCGACATAGATCTACCATTCTACCATTTGGCCTGCTCATAGTGTGTTCTTTGCGGAGAAAGGTTGAAACATGCTTCTTCACTCCAAAATAGTTGAGAAGCACACGAGCATGGCACAAGACCATTTGGTTACTCATCATGTTTGCACCTTACACAGTTGAAGGTGAAGCTAGAAGGACACTTGCATACTGCAAAGAATCGGTTTTCTATTCTTCCATAAGCTGCATAAGAAAGTAGGTTTACCACATAAGTCACTGGGCATGAAATTAATTTTAATTTCCACTGTTTTTGCAAGTACATCATCATTTTCTCTGAGAAGTTGATTCATGCATCACGGTAGGAGATAAATGCTGTTATATTTTCTTACAAATAACCTTCGGTTTTCTTTTTCAAAAAAAAAAAAGGTTCTATCAAGCTTTCAGTGAAAGGTTGTGATCTTATTTGATGTTCATTTTGTTACTATCTTGAGTTAATGTTCCTGCTTTCGAATTCAGATATATCATATGCTTTGATTTGACTCTGTACTTTCAACTTATATCTTCCTTTTCTTAATCTTCCAAATGATATTTCAGCTTTGCAAAACAGCAGCAGAAAATCCTGATATACTATTCATAAAGGTGAACTTTGATGAAAACAAGTCGATGTGCAAACAACTAAATATTAAAGTGCTTCCGTATTTCCATTTCTACCGTGGTGCTGATGGGCAGTTGGAATCTTTTTCATGCAACTTAGCAAAGGTAAGCAATCTTTTCTGAATGTTCTTGTTTTTTCCTCGTAATAGTTCTAAAAATTCTAGTCACCTCTGAATCAATGAAATGCAAAATTGCTTTATACTTGTCCACTTGAATGAACTATTTTAGTATTTTGCAGGTATTAAAACAGTAAATTCTGGCAATCTGATAAACGATAAAGCATGCATATTTTCCCTCCTAGCAGGAGGATGGGACTAATCTTAAGATTTGTTTCATGTGCATTTTAAGGAGCTTGTTGTCTATTGCTTAAATAGCATGCAGAAAACCTTTTTGGCTATTCTACTTAGTTATGATGCTGTCTTATCTAATCTTCAGAGTATTATTTTTCTCTTTTCTATCTTGGAATAGTATATGCATATTAGCAGCTAGCGGTCAATGCAACTATAATTATTCTTTCATGGTTATCTTGAGATGTTAGTTACTAAATATGTAACGATATTCAGGTACATGAGTATCAGTTTGTGTAGAGAAGACTATTGATTATCACTTTTCTGCCCCCTGTTCTCTCAATTCATGCAGCCAAAAAAAATACCGAGGTTGTTATAGACATTCAGAATTTTGCTGTCAATAAAATGTAGCTCAAAATACTAATAAGAAAGATAGCTTTCTTGTCCTCTTTATTCTGTTGTACTCTGGCACAATTGGAAACCAGAGCTGCTGCGGAACTCTATAAACAAGTGTCTTGAATCAGCTCCTCTCAAGAGCTGGTTACATGATGTAATCTCTTTTTCTCCTCCAATTTTCAATAAAGTTTTTGGGTGGCTTTCAGCTTCCTGTTTAATAATCATAATAAATAAATAAATAAATAAGGCTTTGTGAATCTGAAGCAGCTTCTTTGATCAGTGAATATTAAAGATTGATTGTTATTATTTGCACATTTGGAATTCAGGAAATGCAAATGGTGAATTTTTGATAGGAGCAACAGTAAGCAAGTGTTACCTCTGCAAATGTCTCAGATGAATCTAACCTAGATGCATTAATCATCTTGAATAAGCGTACTATAGTTCCATGCTTTGTACCTGCACCCCAAAAACAGAAAGTTTCACACATTTGAGACCTTGGTTGACCTTCCAATGGAAGATATAAATGAGAACTGGCTGTGCATCCCTAATTAGCCGTTTTTTATTTTTTGTAGTCAATCATACTTCTGCTACCTTGAAATTAGACTGTTTGGCTGATTGTCTTCTATGAACTTCTTCAGTTTCAGAAAATAAGGGATGCCATTGCAAAGCACCACACTGCTCGTTGTAGCATGGGTCCAGCTGTTGGTGTGGGGGATCGCAACATCAAAACCCGGTTCCCAGAGGAAAAGCCAGCAGAAGCTAGTTCTAGATAATTATATCTTCTGATCGTTCTCTTCGCATCTGATGGAGTTCAAATTTTACATCCTAGGTCTAATGATCTAGATTGATTTATCTATTGAATGTAAAACGGCCATTTTTATCATCATTGTTTTCCTACTTATTGTAGTACAAATTCTTTTTCTTTATTTCTTTTTTTTTTCCTTTTCCCAAAGTAATACAGAAAAGCCAGATTCTGTAAGTTTTATTTTACTAGCATTTCTCCCTTTCTTTCTCTCTCAATCAAGAGTTCTGGTACTTTGCATGCTTTGGTTGGAGGCTGCTCACTATTGGATGGATGGTCTGGTGAACAGACACGGGGTTGCATGCTTGAGGGTCATGGTACAGAGATTATGTGAACTCCTTGATTCTTATGGCCTTGATGACAGCAGTTCAACTTACAATACTATTGGAATACACTTGAGAGCAGAGTTTTAAAACTTTTCCGCGGTCGGATTGACTTTTTGTCAGCCTTGATGCTTTGGGTACGGCAGGAGGAATCCTCTTTGGTTGGGATGCTGCTGAACTTAATCTTTTAATAGAGGATATCAAGAGATTGTTTCTAACCATCAAAGTGTTTGATAAAGTTCTAAATTCCAGCTGATCCTTCACTATATAATATCTAAACCTATATCTGCCTGGTGGAATTCTCTCTTTCCTGATTCTTCTCACTGGCTAATCCATGCTCTTCCATCCAACTATCCTTTCACATAGCTCCTAAAGTGCATAACTTATTCAGCTTTCATAGAAGGTGGCTCTCAAATGCTTCCATCAACGAAGCTAGTCTCCAGTGCACCAATTTCTGTCGCATCATCAAACAATGTTGCTTTTGAACTGGAGTAGAGACTAACAGGAAAGTGTTGGTTGATTTATTTGAAGGGATTATGGTTCTAAATAGAATGGAAGAAGCAGCCGTCCCCTATGCAGATGAAAAAGGAACTGAGCGAGCTTACAAAAGGAAGCTCAGCAAGATATATTTGGATGAAGAAGTCTACTGGAAACAAAAGGCAAAAATAAAATGGCCCCTAGAAAGGAACAATGACGTGGAATATTTTCATAAGCTAGCAAAGTACAACAGGAAGTTTAATTGGATTTCTCAGCTCCAAATCAATAGAAGAGTCAGCAGTTCTCCAAGTACCAGTGGACTATTTGGCAGGCCAAGGTCTATTTGGAGGAGATTTTACACCCACTTAAACACTAACCCAAGCAAGTAGCCGATCCTTTTACTGAAGGTGAAAAAAGAGAGGATGTTTATGATTTCAAAGGTGATAAAAGCCCTTTCCCAGATGGCTTCTCTCAAGTGTTTTACCAACATTTTTTGAGTTGGGTAAAGGATGACAAGTTAGCATTATTTAGCCAACCGCATGGCTGCAATTTAGATCTATCTCCGCTTAATTATCCCATACTTACTTTAATTCCTAGGAAAGAAGCTGCAGTATTTCCATCGAATTTCCTTTCCAATAATCTAATTTATAGCTGTATTAAGATTATCACATAGCTCTGGCTCCTAGACGTGACGTTTTAGCTCTGGCTCCTAGACGTGATCTTTTCTGAATCATCCTGATTGATCTAGCACCTTTTATTAGAGGTCGACTGCATCCTACATCTATACCCAGATTGAATGTCATTTTTTATTTTTTTATTTTTGATAAAATTAAATTATTTATATAAATATTGTATGAATATATATAAAAAAGTTGGAAAATAAAATCTTCCTAAAAGACCTAAGGGCCACCCCCATATCCATCCACAGGAGGTCCGGTGTGCTCGATAATATAAGTTGCCATCTAGTCGACTACGGTGTTCGTCTTATAGTATTCGTCTCCGTCTTATAGTGTTCATCTTCTAGAAGATATGTCTGCACACTTAGATAATAAAATTGCGATATCTGGTAAGAGAGAGTGTGCATACATCTTTATATTTAAAAAATCATAATGGCTGAATCATCCTTAATAGCTGCTATATGGTCCGCTCTTAAGATCCATCAAGTATATACACGATTCCAATCTAAGTAGTGCAAAGCTTCGCTTCAGGAATCATGAGGGATAGCACTCGTCCGCCCATCTACTCTTTAAAGAGATGGGTCACTACTATTAGATCCTAGCTTCTGTCAAGAAGGTTATATACTTTTATTGAGTCAGTCACCTCAATGCTAATAAAGATCGGGCATATTAGCAACCCAAGGATGAGGAGGATACTCAAAGATTGATCGTTCCTCATCAGTCACCTCATTTGGAGAATCATATCAGGAGCACGTGCGTGCAGTATCCCTTCATAGGAAGGAGGTACTCCAACTAACATAAAGCTCACTGGATGGCCAAGATTCATACCTATTCTCACCATCATGCTCCATATAGACTTAGGGTCGAATAGAAATCTGGCAACATGTCTCGTTTCATGACTAATAACCGGATACGAAGACCATCCTGGACCAAAAAATGTATGCTGCCACCACCATCAAGGTGCGATCCCTTCAAGAAGCATCATGATGCTGAGAACCGATTTTACGGGATAATCTTGTACATCATCGAAAGGGCCCGGGGGCGAATGTCTTGAATGTCACCATCACGGGACGTTCCATTCTGAATCGAACGCCTTATAATAAACCACACGCCCAACGATTTGACCGATCGGCATAATCCTTCGCATCTCCCGCAAAAAGGAATGGTGTCTTCGTGACCGTCGGAGTCGCTCGGAAAATCTCTAATCCCTCGATATCCCGGTCTGTCCATCCGAAGCCTCAAGTATAACAGCGGAATCATCCCTTCCATCGTTCCAGGTTCGATTTCTTGGAAACCCTTGTGCTTCCATTTCTCTTTCTTTTCCTTTTGTTTTCTTACAAATGCCTTTTTGGAACCCTAATTATTGGGTTGGAAGGAAATGGTTCGAGGATTTCACCTCTGAAACAATCGTCAAGCATCCTCGAGACGATTGGATGGATGAGGGTGCCTTCCGCTGGGGGTCGACCACCTAAATGAGTTTCGGCTCATTAATCTAGGCCTTTAACAATTTTCTTCTCCCGCTTTGGTTTGCCACTTTCTTTTAGGATTTTCGTCGAATATCTGAGAAGCCGTGCTCTTCTGCTAAGTTTATGTAGGCTTGTGAGGGAAGGATTTTCAATTCTTATGTGTGAAAGTTGGGGATCGAGTGTGTGCTTTGGGATGAGGAACAGGGTATTTATGTCTTCGAAAGAAAAGGTTTTGTTGGTGGTCGAGCACGTTCCTTAGGCTGAGGAAGAGGGCGTGCTTGCGCTGTGATATGTCTTCAAAAGAAAAGTTTGCAGGGCCTTGCAGTGCTTTAGAACCAATATCTTGCCTTGTGTCTGGTATGTCGATTGTTAACTCTTGAACATTGATGAGTTAAATTCATGATGGATACTTGGACATCAGATAGTAATTCGTGATAATTGACTCTTGAAGAACAGATCTACGGAGAGGATTTTGAGTAATCTGTAAAGAAAGATATAAGAGTGAGTAATGGGGAATAAGAATCATAAGAATTCAAAATCTTCGTGTGAGTTATGGTGCCCAGCATATCCTATGAAGTCCAATGCGTATGAGACAGTGGTTTGAAAAAAAGAAACTATACTACTCTTTGGATTTACTAGGAATGATCATGCCGCTTTCTGTTTAGGGAATTAATAACTTTGCATTCCTAAGCATTCGTTGGTGAAACTATTGCTTCTTAAACAAAACTTAAGACTAGATAAAGCAAAACGTCTTTGCATTCCCAATTCATTTCATTTTTGTGGCAATAATCTCAATAATATCTATGCAACCTACAAATTAGGCTTGGGAGATATTTTATTTGCTCTTTCCATCTTTTGAAATTAACTATGGAATTGATCTCTTCACAAAACCATTATTTCTTATATCAATCACTCGATACTTCTATACGGGCTTCAGTAATCTCCTCTGGACCATTTCTATGGAATGTAGAAAGTTGTAAGAGTTCACCAATTTTCTTGACACTATGTTTGAGCATCATTTTTCAGTTTTACTCTACTTCTTGATGTTTGCTTGGAATCAATTGTTGATTCACAACCATCTCTTACAGCCGAAAGCATTCCCAATGCTGCAAATATGTTTCCTTCAAGATGGCTTATCATCCAGCTTTTGTTTTCTATCACATGTTGGGCAATTTAAGGAACTTGTTCCGGTCCTGCCTTGTCCATAATACACTGAGAATGGTATGAAACATTTAAGAATAGTCTAACAGGAGTTATTGTTACCCGAAAAGTTGGGTTTTGAGCAACTTTTTGTTATACACAATTTTTTGGTTGCTATAGAAAATGTTGCCTCCCATTTATGGGTGGAGTGGCATGAATGTTCCTTTTTTTGTTTTTGTGTGGCTGTAGTAACCATTAAAGCTTGGGGACATGGACCAAAGATGGGCATGGTAGTGGAATCTGTGCCTGGATGTGGGATGGAGATTGATATGGAGCTCTAGACCAGTTCTGCAGGTGCAATTTGAAGATTACCAGTATATGAAATGTATTGGGGTATGCATTGGCCAAATGGCCTGCTGAGCTCAACCGTACCAAACCTTGAGTTTTAAGGTTGAGCTACTGTGGGGTGGACTCTTTGATATATCCAGCTGAGTAAGGCTACAATTGCCTCCGGATCTCAGAATGTGTGTGCACGTACGTGTGTGTGTGTGTGTGTGACAGAGAGAGAGAGAGAAAGAGAGAGAGAGATTTAAGCATTTTCTTTTGATACCACCCTGAAGTTGAAATCATGTGGTGAAGAACAAAAGAAGAGACTGATCTGGACGTGATACATCTCCCTTCTTACTTTTGGGCATCACAATTTCTAATTTTTGGTCATTGCATTATCCTTCTTTTTTTTTTTTTTTTTGGTTACAGGCCTGGGATAGCTATGGAGCTCAAACCAACCGTGGCTTTGAGGGCTCTCCTTGCAGGTGGCATAGCTATTTTTGCCAAGGTGGGTGGAGCAATGAAGGCTGCAGGTAGTGTCAAGGTGGGTGCAGCAGCAGCAGCCATGTCTGCTGCTGCAACCGCAGCCGTGTCAGGAACCAAACGAGAGGAAAAGGACACTAAAGAAGACGCCACAAAGTGAAGCCTATGCTGCTTCGGTCTCCCTTTCGGTCATGGGGACTGAATGAGCCGCATGCTTGCAGGAATTTTCTTGCTGACTGAGAATTTTTGTGCAATAGAGTTTCACCGTTGGTGGATAAAATGGATTTGAATTTGGATCTTTGAGCAAGAAAACTTTTTTTTTATTTCAGTTTTGCTCGCTGGTTTCAGGCCAAGTCTTGTCAACCTGGCCGCTTTGTCATATTGTAAAATTTGCAATAAAAAGGCTGCACTTCCATTTAGCTGTCCATGTTGTTTTACCTCAGATTTTCAGTTTGTGCTTCTCTTATTCGTTGTTTTCACCCTTATCGTTATGCTGGTGTGAAACTAAATATCCTCAAGTTGATGGATTTCTATTTCTTGGTTGGAAAGGATCCAATAAAGCATGATGTTTGGGGATCCGATGAAGCGTGATGCTTGGGGACATGGTTCGGATTCTTAATATCTGTGAAAGGTATGACAAAGGAAAAGGAATAGACTGAACCCAGATCAAAAGCTGTCGAAAGAAAAGCTAGAATCTAGGTTGGAAAGGAATAGACTTGAACCCAGATCAAAAGCTGTCGAAAGAAAATTAAGGTATCTGCATGGACAGGGAGAGGAGGATGGTTGAGTTCTGCAAACAATAGTAGATGCATCACCTACTTAAGCTTAGGTCTAGGGATGCAAACGAACTGAGTAAGCTGCTCCAGCTTAATTACTTGCTCGAGAGAAGCGCGCACCCTCCAATCATGGCTCAGATCCCTCGTCTTACATGCTAGCTGAGGGTCACTGCAGTACAGGAGATATGGGTGGTGGTTCAGGAATGGTTGTTAGTACCGTTTGGATGTACCCCGAATAAGTCGCAAACGAGGGCATCAGCAACCTGAAAAGGATCCATGTACCATGTAGAGATGGTGGAGGCGGCTGATGGTAAGGTAATCTTACACCAGCAGCAGCTCTCCTCAGCGTAGTCACCATGTGCCATGTATGAGACATTCTCCTCATTCTTTTGGATTAAAATGTCAGTCCTTTATATTTGAATATCTTGCAATGGATACTTTGGTTTTTCAAAATTAAAATATCCACTCATAACAGTGATTAGCATCTATTGTGTCATATCATGGTTGTTTTATGAAATACATCGATTCTCTACCCCTTCATCTTGGTGAAAATATGTTGACATTTTACCTTGATATTGGCATATACCGCCGACCAGGACAAATAAGGTGCCAATCTTTTTCGTTCTTGGAAAGGAGCAAATAGCCCAAGCAATAGCCCAAGCAAATAGCCCAAGTAGGAAAAAATTATCGTAAAACAAACTACGTTGGCGAAAGCACAAGCAGCAGCAATCCCAAAATTTTTCGCTATTTGTTAATAAGATCAAACCATCAATCAAATAATGTTGATGGGTGAAGTGCGTAGAAACATATCAAGCACCACATGAGTATCATGTTAGAGGTTATGGGCACTAAAAAGCCGACTGATGATGAATAAAACTTGAAATTAGCACATTGCGTAATTTCTTTGAGAACTAGAAAACCCTTGTTAAAGACTACTTGATTGAGGAGCAAGTAGAAAACTTTCAGCATACCATCACAGATTGTTTGATATCTGATCATATGATCAGCACTAAAAGCCTGCAATTTTTTCATCAAAAGTTGTTAATAAACAGTGTACAACAATGAGGGCAAAAGTATGCCATCATGCCAGAACATCCACTCATTTTTTTAACTCCCTAAAGATGCAAAACTCTCACCCATACAAATAGATCAAAAGAATAACCTCACTTCTAATAATAGTCATGTCATTGCCTAGCCGCCTGGATAAAACTGCTTTGCAGTTATTTTCGTTTCTTGTTCCTTTCATGTATCTACTATGGTTATTTATCCCATCAATAACCCATATCATCCATTTCTGGCATGCGACTTACTCGTGGGCTTTTTGCATCAGCAAGCTCAACTACTGCTGCTTCAGTGGTTGTCAGCAATACTGAGACGCTGCAGTACAATGCCAGAAATTTGTTAAAGAACTGCTCCAAAAAAAAAAATTAAAGCAAACAAATAAAACATTCAACACCTTACCTAGTAGCATCTACCAGAGCAGTTCTTATGACTTTTAGAGGATCAATAATTCCAGCCTTCACCATGTCAACATACTCACCTGTAACAGGAAACGAGGAATACGAGTTTTCATCACTAGATTCTCTAAGAATTAGTGATATGAAACAGCAGAGTTTACAAGAAGAAAGAGAATCACATTGACAAAAAAATGCCATCTTCCATTAACAGGACAACAAAAAACTGATTGTTCAAATGAACAGCATTTGTGTAACCATAACCATCACCAATTAAAGAACCTAACCATCACCACCTACTAATTGATTAAAGAACCATTGATTTGTTTAGTATACCAGTTTAAAATAGAAATTTTAGACTAACAGTTTTGGCATGCCAACAGCAAACTTTATCTAAAACTACTACAACCCAATAAAGGTTGTCCCACTTAGAATTCCCTCCTGCAAGCCTATGTTCCTTTCTCAAGATCTCCATCCAAGTATTCTTGCAGGAACCACCTTGTTTCACTTTCAAGCCAAGTCTCAGTGAGGTGTCATTCACTTAACTTTTATCGCACATCGCCAAGCAACCGCAATCAATTCTTACACCATTTTATCAAACAAAAGATATTTAGTATCATTTTCATACAATGCAAACCACAAGCAGCTTATCATTAACCAATAGCATCAGCACATAATACAAACCGCCAAAGTATATCAATGCAAGAAGATCTAATATATTTGATTCCTTAGCATCTATAAGTAGCTATATTGTTCGTTACAGGTTTTTCCTCACAATTGTACTGTTTACTGGTCTAACATACGCTTCTTGCCCATGGAAATTTTTGATAGTGTAATGCCCATGTTCAGAGGCATGTCTATCCACAGATATAAACACATTTTAATAATTTAGTTCACACAGTCCCTTGAGACAAGTCTCATACCTGAACTGAAACTGAAATCATAACCATAACCATCTAGCTTTTTCACAACTATTTACAGACAGCTTTAAGTATCCTCATTTGCAAAGTATTCCTATTTAGGGCCATCTCTGATGTTATTCCAAGTTTCTCTACATCCTTTCTCACAACCTCCATCCATGTCATCTTGGATATTCCCCTCGTTTCTTTACCACCTCTAACACAAACTAAAGTATCTTTTCTTATTGCAGTCTTCACAAATCTTTGTTGTACATGTACACACCATCTCAAGCCGTTTTCCATTACTCTGTCCTTAACTCGTATAACTCCCACAGCTCCTCTAACATATTCATTTCTTAGTTTATCCTTTCTGATTTTACCACACATCCATCTTAATATTCTTGATTCTGTTACACTCATCTTATGATCCTTACATGTTGATCTTTCTGTTCTTGATAAAAAAAGTAATCTACTTGTGACAAATTTGATCCACTCTTAAAGGTTACTAAATGCTTATCTTTTGTTTGCAATTGCTAAGTCATAAGCTACTACAAACTCAAGAATTAGATCTCCCATTAAATTTCTATCCCCAAAACCAAATCTGCTCCATGCTTTCTGGTACTCCATATTGGTCATTCCTAAATGCCCTGTTAAATCCCCACCTACAAGTATCCTTTCTCCTTCAAGAATACCTTGACACCAATCTATCCATTTCTTTCCAAAATCATTGTTTAATCCTATCCAAAATTAATTTAATAGCTAACTATATAAATAATTTCCCTATCCAAAATTAATTTAATAGCTATCAACAATCACTTATCCTTTCCATATCCACAATTTTCTCTCTCATTTCCTTATCCACTACTATACCTATGCCAATTCTATTATTATCCTTATCTACATATAATACTTGATAACCATCCCCTGTATCATTGGATTTACTACGTTTCAATTAGTTTCTTGTAAGAAAGCAATGCTGATTTTTGTGAGTCATTGCATCCACTAGTTCTCTACTCTTTCTAATCAAAGTTCCAACATTCCAAGTACCAAATTCAAATCTGTTCTACTGTATACTTATCTTCTTTATATAATGTAATTTCCCTTATCTTCATACTACTACGAATGGCCATCATTGTACTTGATTACTACAAGAAGACTCTAATCCTAAACAACCCTTGCTCATTTGTTGCTACAACCAGGTTATATTGTAGTGTGTCACTTCCTTCTGGGGTTGGGATCAGCCCCGGCAGTGTGAAAAAACCAAATAAAACTGAAAGAAAATTCCCAAAACTTGCAAAATATCCCATTGGAATCTGTAAGAACAAAAAACATTACCCAATAAACACTTCTTAATATAACACCCGCTGCTCGAAGAAACAGTAATGACCTAAAATACAAATCTGTAACATCAATTACTGAAATAAAGATAAAAAAAATAAAAAGATCCAAGGCAAATTGCCCCTGGCTGATATCTAAAGCATTATCAAATAAAGTCTATGGAAGGGAGAAAGAAAGTGAAATAATGCATGGTCAAAAATAAGTTGATACATTGCTCTACTATGTGGGTACGGATCTTGTCTCTTTTGCAGCAGTCCGAACTCCAAAGTAGCAACCAAAACTCAAACTGATGAGTTGATAAATTAGAACTTCAACGAACCAAAAACTAAATTAGTCTAGACAAGAATATAAAATATGTCCATCTTGTTATATTGGTGTGAACCCACAAACAACATGCATGCATACACCATTGTGCAGTACATAGACACACAAAGCACACACATGCACATTGTTTATCTGGTGATGATTCACTTACAAACTTGTGCGAGTAAAAGTACACACACCCACACAAAGCATGCACACAGACACAGCTGCAAGCACAGCACATTGTTTAGCCAGTCATGACTCATGACATGTTATCACCTCATCAGTGTATCTAGGTTTTTGGAATTCCAAAAGAACAGCCTACTAACTTGAATATTTCAAATGTTATGCCACTGCAGACCAGAGCTGCAGCCAAACTAGATAAGAAAACCAAAGTCAGAAAGAAGAATCAACTGTCTAAATGAACAAACCTTTAGCAGCATCATAGCCCAAACTAAGATTCTCCTGTTCAAGTAGTTTGCCAATAATTACAGCACCATCAACACCAGCATTTGTAGCAATAGTGAACGTAGGTGACTGCATCAAACCAACTTCTGTTGGAGGAAATCTTTACTGGTTATGCAAAAAGGTAGAATAATGAAAACACTAAAAACCTTTAGAGCATTTTTGATGATTTGAACTCCTGTCTTCTCATCACCGTTAGAAGTTTGAATTCTGTCCAACTCCCTTGTAGCATATAAGAGGGCAACTCCACCACCTGCAAAAGAAATAAACCAAGTGGATAAAGTAACTGAAGGAAGCAATCATTGTTACCACTTACCACATACAAAAGAAAAACCAAATATGATCCTACCTGGCACAATACCCTCTTCCACAGCAGCTCGTGCAGCATTCAGAGCATCAGTTACTCTATCCTTTCTCTCGCCAACTTCAGCCTCACTAGCTCCACCAATCTGAAACATACAAGTTATAAAGTTGTGCCAAAAACAAAACAAGGCCAGCACAGATTTTAACAAGGGAAATGAATTGACCTTGAGAACAGCAACACCTCCAGATAGCTTGGATAATCTTTCTTGTGCTTTCTCCTTGTCAAACATGGCAGTACTTTTCTCAATGGCTGTTCTAAGCTGTTAAAATATTGGACATCTGGCTTTAGTTCTAACCGGTTAGTTCTAAAGAAGACCTGTGCATGTTCCATGCAAGCACACACTATGGAAAACATCACCTTTTATTGGCAATATTCAAACAAACCAAGAAAGAGTTCTTAACCCTTGAAGCATTGACTCTGAGAATGATGATGAAGTGCCATTTTAACAACAAAAATCAAAATTTGAAGGTCACCAAGACAGCTCAGTTTCTGTTTGAGACGCATTAGACTATAATGCAAATGTTCCCTGTACACCAAGGATAGGACTATCCCTGTCCTCGACATAGTTGTACATATGCCAATTATTATAAAAAATCATCTGATTTCCCAACGATACCATGCACAACGAAGTTCAAATGAAATAATATCACATCAGTATACCAGTTCAAACCAAAGCATGTAATTCCATAGTGTGTGCCAGATTCAATTCAATTTCACGATTTCCATGCTCAAGAAAACATTATATTGGGAAAAATATCATACAAGATGTGCAACTATGTTTCTGTGTGTGTGTGTGTAAGTGAGTGAGAGAGAGAGAGAGAGGTAACAATTAAAAAAAAAAAACTATAAATAAAAGATTATCCTGAATACCTGCTCACACCTTTCTTCAATTAGCTTCTTGTCACCACCACCATGTAGAACAATAGTATCATCAAGAGAGACAGTGACCTACGACAAGAAAAATCAGTATAGCCTCAGAGTTTCGTTTATGCATATAAAATATGCTACAAACCTTCTTAGCAGTACCAAGCATTTCCAATTGGACTTTTTCAAGGTTCAGACCATGATCTTCAGTAATAACCTGTTCATTTTAAAATGCTATATATAAGATCGTGCAACAAACATCAACGTGTTCAAAACAGAAATTAGATTATTGAGAACAGACATTGTTAATCCTGGCTATCTAATACATAAACTAATTGACCCAGTGCGTGGTATCCAACCTCTCCTCCTGTAAGTATTGCAAGATCCTCCAGATTTGCTCTTCTGTTTTCACCAAAACCAGGAGCTTTTATGGCACAAACCTACAAGCAGAGCAGATAAAACACAAAAATAAATCTTAGAATACTTCCGAACAATTTGCCAGAGCATGCCGGCTAACCAAACTCAGGCACTAATTTGGCATTGCAGCAAGGTACCAGCTAAAATAGATAGTGCAACATGTGAAAATGCCATAACATGAAAGATTCCGACACATGTTTCACCTTCATATGACACTTATAATTTCTGCTACACAACACATCACAGCTAGCAGAAACAAAAGTTTCAAATAACGAAAGAGTGAACATATGTAACAGTGAATGCACCAGGAGATGTGCATATATGCAAACAAGAAAAAAAAGGAGGAGAAAGAGAAGGGGAAGGGGGGAGAAAGAGAAGGGGAAGGGGGGGTGGGATAAGCAATTACCTTGACTCCAGCACGATGCTTATTTAGCACCAGCATTGCTAGAGCATCACTTTCTACATCCTCCGCCACAATTAGAAGGGATCTATTTTTCTGTGCAAAAGAACAAATTTTGTATCATCACAACCTTGGATAAGATTCTCTACAAGTTCACATTATGCATAACTTTATACATGAAGAAACATTACGACAAAAATAAAATTACTAGCCTTTAGAGCAAGCTCCATTATTCGGACAAGAGAATTCATGTCTGAGATCTTCTTATCATGGATAAGGATCAGTGGATTTTCTAGTTCCTGCATACATCCACATACAAGTAAATTTGAGTCACAAATTTGAGTCTGAAACAAAGCACCTAACTTTTACATAGCTAAGATTTTTTTTTCTTTGAGGTTATCGTATTTTCAGAATTTTTAGAATTGTAACAACTAATAATATAAATACTATTATTTTATATTTCTAGAATAATTAATTACCAGCCACATATAGAAGATAAACGAAATTGAGAACCTATGTTTGTGCTTCCTTTTAGCTTATTACCCCAGTTTGACTGGACTTGGTTGCCAAAATTAAAACCTCTCACCAGCAGGCAGATCAGTGGGGGTAAAGGTGGCATGCCTTCCTTCCAACTTCTTCTATCTATTAAATTATTGGGACCATGTGATTTTGAGCTAAATATATTCATAATTTGAAGCATGTCTTAATAGAACTCCTGGAAAGAACTTAATCGGTGCTCTTTTCCCTTCATAGGGGAAAAAAATAATCATTCTTCCATTTGGTACTTTGCTATCACATACAAGCGCGTATTTCTGCTTTCTTAATATTAAGAGTTACAACAATAGCTATTTATCTAACAAATGAAATTTTTTCATGGACGAAATCACCAAAATAGTTTATGTTATCAGTGGTTACTTGAAGTCGAGCCTTGAGCCTCATCAATTTCCACTATTTTAAACTTATGTAGCGCTGGCATTCATAACCTCATCAATGAGATGTTAAAACTAAAGTCCTCATATAAGTTGGTAAAGCAAAAAATAAAGCAGTAATGTTAGTTTCTGGGAAAAAAATTGTGAAAAGAGTTACAATTTTATTCAAGAAATGCCAATTCATGAATCAAACAAAAAGGCCCATCAGACTCACACATTTTTGTGTCTTCTCATCAGTGATGAAATAGGGAGATATATAACCCCTGGCTAATTTCATTCCCTCCACCACTTCCAGCTCATTGTATAATGTATTTCCATCCTGCATATTTTGTAAGATTGAAGCGATATCCAACATATGGTCAGCTGATTGTTTTGCAGCTTGAGTTTGCTTTTATGTAAAATTACTCACAGTGACAGTGATAATCCCTTCTTTCCCAACTTTCTCCATTGCTCTAGCAATCAACTCTCCAATCTCTCTTTCATTATTTGCAGAAATGGTAGCTACCTGCTTTAACCCCAGCAGAAAATGATTGAAATGATTAAAGAAAAATTCAACCAAATGTAGAAATATTGTCAACAGATTAATGGCCAAATACAGAAAACAATCCTTTACCTAACTATGCAAGAAATTCTAGCTCTACAACCAACGCAGGCAAAGTTTACAATAAGTAGTACCATAGATTCATATTAGCATATGGATGCTGGTTTTTTTGGATGCTTAGGGTAGTCATGGTCACATGACATCAAAGTTGGTTTTTTTCCCGAACCAATTATGTACAGGCCAAACTCTACTTGATGAATAGTCAAACAGGAAAGAAACCACTGTAGAACATGATAACTATACAAAAGTTCTTAGACAAAGTAATTCACCTGAGTTATTTCTTCAGGAGTACTAATCATCCAGGCTTTACTTTTTAAATGAGATATAACAGCATCTACAGCCATATTTATACCATTGCGCAAGTCCATAACATTAACTCCAGATGCCACAGCCTTACAACCTTCAGTGAGTATTGCTTGAGTTAGAACAGTTGCGCAAGTTGTACCTGTTATCAATAGCATCGCAAATTAGCATGGTAGCCTATTGTAGCATATATATATATATAGGTAACAGTATGTGGTCTTACCACGTACTTTATGTACTGTTTTCTTCATTTCCAGATGGTATGAATGAAGTCCACATTTATAATCATTATAGTGTATCTCATAGTTGTTTGGAATAACTCATCTAAGTATATCTACTAGTTTCATGCTCTTGTAAGAATGCAGATTTACTCCAACATTTGCACAGACATGGTGAGGTTATAGACAGTGGATCTAACACATTTTCCAAAAAGATGTCCCCATCATCTCTAGAATTATCTTTTCTTCATTAATTTGGCAGGGGCATCAGCTTCATGTGCAGTTATCTACATAGTGGCTAAATTTATCTCTTCACTTAAAATGCTTCATGTCCATCCTAAAGAATACCATTTGTGCCTTCAGTTGTCTCCAAATAACACACATCATGGTGCCTCTTAATTGTAACAGTTGGTTCACAAATGAGAAGTGCAGGAATTTTGGGCTTTAGGGCAACCTTGGTTGCATGGAGAAAATGAAATTCTACTAGCAGAAGAACAAAGATTCAAAAAAAAAAAAACATGCAAGTGTTGGCACTTGGCACCACAAAAATAATGAAAGCAGTAATGGTTCTTGTTATCCTTTACCACCTAGTATTCCCGAAGATTTCAAATGCAGCAAGTAAAAACAAAACACAAGATTCAAACTTCTATATGTAATGTAATATGACTGAGATAATACTATAGAAAAACATTTATGTTAAAATAGCATTGCTTCATAGAAGCCATGAAGAAACAGCAATCAGACTTCTGTACTTTTGCTGGATCTAAAGCATGCTTCTTGATTAAAACGTGACAAGGAAATTTGCACAAGCACCAGCTGGAGAGAATAGAGGAGAAACAACAAACGGTGCTGAACCATTTGACAAGCTGATAAGTTACGAGTAACACTAGAAGATGGAAGATATTCAAAGGGTATAATCTAGGGTACAGAATGTGTACTTACCATCTCCTGCAGCAGTGTTAGTAGCTTTCGCAACTTGCTTGACTAGATTTGCACCCACATTTTTTGCCCTTTCCTTAAATTCAATACTTTTTGCAACTGTCACACCATCTTTTGTGACTTTAGGATCTCCATGGCTTTTCTCAATGACTACGTTGCGACCCTATATAGGAATATTTAATTCCAATGCCAGATAAGGTTAGAGTGCATAATTAACTAGTAACGTTAGTGGAGCAGTACATCTACCAATCAGTGTGCACCTAGACAAATTAACGCATGGTGGTTGCTAGATTACCATATCATACTTTATATAATTTAGAAACCAAAACATGTTGTTTTCTTCTATGAATCGATATCACCATAGCAAAATTTGATCTGTGACCTTTCGAGACATCTTGAAATTGATATTAGGTCTATAGAAAACGTGAACTTATTTTTCTTGTGCAAAGGATTAAACTTAAACAGCTCATCCAAAGACGGAGGCAGCGGATGAGAAGATCGACAGTTGCCTGAATGCATGCATCCACCAGAGTCTTTCCCCTCTATCGATCCCTCATTCAAATTCTATGAGAAGGCACTATAGAATTAGAAAAAATCATGGAAGAGTTTGGACCTTGGGACCCATGGTGACCTTGACGGCCTCGGCGAGCTCATGAACGCCCAGAAGCATGGCAGCCCGAGCTCCGACCCCGAAATCAATGTCCTTGGCAGCATAGCTCCTTGCAGATAGAATCCTACCACTCCAAATCTTTCACCATTCCAGTTCGTAGTTGAGAGATTTTTTTTTTTAAAAAAAAAGGGAAAAAAAGAAAAAGGACATCAGCGGAACAAGAAGGAATAGGAGCAAGAAAAGGATTCGGTGCAGAAATGGTATATTTACCTGCGTCTTGGAGGAAGAAAGTCTGATCGACACGGGAGAAACAGGGTTGGAATAAGAACCAGAATAAGAAATGGGTAAAAAAAAAGAAAAGAGAAAAAAGAACCAGAAGAAGTGGGAAGTGAGATATATAGGCCAAATGCCGACCTGATCATGGAAGAAGCGATCGCAGCTGCCGCCCGATACATTGCGAAGTGATACAAAGAGCCAGAGGTAGCCTTTGGTGAAGTGGAGGGTGGGCTTAAGGAGCGTTAGGCGTTGGTTAGGGTTTTAGGCTATCAGGGATTAGTAAGGAAATGATGTGGCCGAGGCCATTGAGCTATCGCCTGTGGAGGGGTTTCAAGGATTAGAGAAACAAGAACCCAGTAAATCCAGACCGTGAAGGAGAGGACTGTAATCCGTAATCGCTTGATGAGAACGGCCACAGGGCAACCAATATTATTTTCCTTTTTAATTTCCTGCGTCGCCCTTCGAAACGGCATCGCGAGTGCCAGAGGCAGAAAGCTGGAACCTTCGAGAAGTCGCCGCCGACCGGGCGATTCTGATCTTTTTGGGCCGCCATGCAGCGGGTTAGATAGAGGTGGGTTGGACGGCGGACCGAGCTTGAATTACACGGGTGATTCTTTCAACACCGCCGGTGTAAAAAATTAGAACCATTTGAAGCCTTGATCGCGCGACATTATGGCCGTCACTTTGCATCCAATCAAACATCCGATGGCATGAAAAAAATGATGGAAGATTCCAAATATATTTAATACGTATAATAATCTACTTTTTAAATTTAATATGATTTCAAAATAAAATATTTTTATTATTTTATAATCTGATCGCACGTTATGAATGCTATATTTTTCTCTCTTCTTCCATTTTCTAAACATCTGCTGTCCAAGATTTAGTACGTAGAAATCATTGCACATCTTAATTTTTTATTATCCCATCTAACTAACATATCCCATCCATTAGGTAGTAAAATATCGTTTGCAGATTTTTTATTATAATTTTTTTGCAGTTCTTGTAATACAGCAATTTCTTTGGTATTTAAACAAATTAATGTGTTAGGTATGTTCAAATGGAGTTCTTTTTTTAGTTTTGAAAGTTAATATCATATAAAATCCTACCGAAAGTTATATAGTAAGTCATGATATTATGATTTCTATCCAAAATAGTTTTTGATATGTCATAATAACATACAAGATCAAAAATATGGTATGATATTATGAGATTATAGATCAAAATTATGATATCCAATTGGTAAAATGCCTTCCAAAATTATGACATCGGAGATATTTCTGTTTCAGGATGTCATAATTTTGATCTTTAATATCATAATTTTGATAAAAATATTATAATTCTGCATTCAGAGATATTTCTATTCTAGAATGTTATAATTTTGATCGTTAATATCATAATTTTGATCCTTAATATCATAATTCTGTATTCAAAAATATTTCGGTTCCAAAATATTATAATTTTGACATACAATGTCATGTTAAAATTATGACATTCTAAAATAAAAATATTTTTGAACGCAGAATTATAATATTCTTATCAAAATTATGACATTAAAGATTAAAATTATGATATTCTCGAATAAAAATAATGCGGAATGCAGAATTATGACATTTTTTGTCAATATTATGATGAAATACACAGAAACATCATGGAACACAGAATTATGATATCCTTTGTCAAAACTATGATATTAAGAGATAAAATTATGATATCTTGAAAAAAACATCCCCTAACGCAGAATTATAACATTAAGAGTCAAAATTATGATATTATAGATTAAAATTATGACTTTCTGTATACAAAATTTTTTTGGATGAAAATTTTAGATATTATTATAACAGCTTGTTCTAAATTATAATATTTTATTATCAAAATTATAACATCCTTAAACAAAAATATCATGAAATGTAGAATTATGATATTTTTTGTCAAAATTATGACATTAACGATGAAAATTATGACATCCTGAAATAAAAACATCATGGAACGCAAAATTGGGAGAATATATGTCAAAATTATGACATTAAATGTCAAAATTATAACATCAAGGAATAGAAAACATTCTCGAATGCAGATTTATAATATTAAAGATCAGAATTATCACATTAAGGATCAAAATTATGGCATCCTAGAATAGAAATATCACGGAACATAGAATTATGACATTCTTTGTCAAAATTATGATATTAACGATCAAAATTATGACATCCTAGAATAGAAATATTATGGAATGCAGAATTATGACATCATTTATAAAATTATGATATTGACGGTCAAAATTATGATATCTTATAAAAAAAATCATGGAATGCAGAATTATTACATCCTATATTAAACTTATAATAAGGATCAAAATTATGACATCATGAAATGAAAATATTGTAAAACACAAAATTATGACATTCTTTATCAAAATTATGATATTAAGAGTCAAAATTATGACATCCTGAAATAGAAATATTATGGAATGTAGAATTATGATATCTTTTATCATAATTATGACATTAAGGATCAAAATTATGATATTCTGATAAAAAAAAGTTTTGAATACAGAATTATGATATTAAGAGTCAAAATTACGATATTGTAGGTTAAAATTATGACTTTCTATATGCAAAATTTTTTTGGATGAAAATTTTAGACATTATTATGATAACTTATTCAAAATTATTATATTTTAAATAAAAATTATGATATAATATAGTCAAAATACTTTTTGAATATAATTTTTGATATTGTTATGATATTCTATATCAAAATTATGACATCATATTTGACTAGGATGTCATAATTTTGGCACAAGATTGGATTATGATATTTTTATGATATTCTTGTCAAAATTATGACATAACATTGGTAAAAATTCTCTGAAAGATAATTTTAACAATATTATGATATTTTATGTAAAAATTATGATATTATATATTAATATAATGACAAAAATATCTATCAGGAAAGAATTTTGTTATATTTTATGATATTATAGATCAAAATTATGACATCGTAGGTTAGAATTATGATATCATGTTGGTAAAAGACCTTCTGAAGATAGTTTTGATAATATTAGAATATTCTGTATCCAAATTATAATATGATATATTAATATTATGACAAAAATACTTATCAAGAGACGATTTTATCGTATTTCATGATATTATAGATCAAAATTATGATATCGTGGATCAGAATTATGATATTCTATTGATAAAATATCTTTCGAAGATTATTTTGATAAAACTATGATATTATACTTAAAGATTATGATATTATATATTAATATTATGATAAAAATATCATTCAAGTATCGGTTTTGGCATTTTTATAATATTCTAGATCAAAATTTTAACATCATAGATCAAAATTATGATATCATGTTATCTAAACCATTTTTCAAAAATATTTTTGATAATATTAGGAGATCCTCTATCAAAATTATGACATGATATATTAATATTATGATAAAATCAGCTTCCATGAGATGGTTTTGACGTTTTTATGACATCCTGGGTCAAACTTATGATATTATATATCAAAATTTTGACATCATTTTAGTAAAAAATTTTTTGAAGATTGTTTTGACAATATTAGAATATTTTATTTTAAAATTAGGATATGATATGTTAATGTTATGAATAAAAATACTATTCAGGTTTTGACATTTTTATTACATCTTATATCAAAATGATGATATCGTATATCAAAATTATGACATCCTATTGATAAATGACATCTCGAAAATAGTTTTAACAATATTAGAACATCCTAGTCTATAACTTATGATATTATAGGTTAATATCATGACATCCTGTAGTTAAAATTATGATATTATATATTAAAATTATGACTTATTCTGGTATATCTTCAAAAAACTTTATATTTATGACTTCTATATCTATTTTTGGATTTAAAAAAATCTTCTGTATAGATATTCCTATAAATGATCAGATAGATGAGCCTTTATGTAGTGGCTGTCTTGAAAATCCATCTTCTTTTAGTACACCGCATGCAGATAAGAATAATATAGATCCTCATGTAGAAATAAAATTTAATTCAGTTACAGATGTGTATAATTTTTACAATGCTTATACAAGAAGAGTCGATTTTGGAATCATAATTGTGTGCAGTAAATCCAATAATAAAAATGTATGTTGCTTCAAACATTCAGCATGCTGGAGCGTAGGAAAATCTAAGAAATCAGATAATTCCATGAATCCCAGGGACACTGGCAAAATTAATTGTAAGGCATCAATAAAAGCTAAACTTGATTCTAAGATCGATAAATGAAGATTGGATAATATTATTCTAAAATACAACCATAAGCTGTTAATCACAATCGTCCATTTTCTATGGTCCCATAGAAAGATCAGCATACAAAAAAAAAAGCAGAGATTAGCAACATATACGCTGTGAATATATCTATAACTTAAATATACTCTACCATAGCAAGAAAAAAAGGAGGAAGAAGGCAATTAAAATTCACGAAGAAGGATGCTCATAATTATATTGGTCGAAAACATCAAAGTCAGTTGAAAGAAGGAGATGCGCAGTCAATGGTTGCCCATTTTACATAAATGCAAGCTAAGAACGCAAATTTCTTCTATACATTAGACATGAATGATAATGCGTAGTTAAAGTCGGTGTTCTGGATTCATCCAAGGTCAAGAATGACATGCACTTACTTTGGAGATGTATTAACCTTTGATTCCACTTATCTCGTAAACACATATCAAATGTCATTCTATCCATTTATTAGAGTTAACCACCATAGATAGTTCACCTTGTTTGGCTATGTATTATTATCAGATGAGACAATGGAGATTTTTAAATGGGTATTTTAGTCATAGCTTGATGAAAATGGTAGTCAAGCATCTAATGCCATAATCATCGATCAAGATAAGATGATTGAGGCTGCTGTCAAGATGATTTTTTCAAATGCATGACACCAATTTTGTCTTTGGCACATTTTGAAGAAAATCCCTGAAAAGATAGGCCATATATGCATAGCACATCCTAAATTTATAGTTAAATTCGATGAGGTTGTATATGACACTATAACAACATAATCTTTTGAGGAAAGATGAGGATAACTCATGGATAAGTATGAAGAATGCAAGGCTATAGATTGATTACATAATCTATATGAATGCCGAGACCAATGGATTTTAGTTTATCTTAAGGATACCTTCTTTGTAGGTATATTAGAATCATAAAAAAAAATTTGGCTAAATTTTTAATGATATCTAGTGACACTAACATTATATCACTAATCTTATTTGGTTCTAACTTCCTTTCTAGGTATGTCCTCCTCTGGAAGGAGTGAGAGTATAAACCACTTCTTTGATGGATTTGTGAATTTGAAGACTACACTAAATAAATTCATCGAGAAGTATGAGGATGCATTGGAGAAAAGATATGAAGCAGAAATGAGCAAGACAATATATCCTTGCAAACAAATGCTTTCCTCAAAACATCCTCGTCTTTTGAGAGGCAAGTAGTAGTCATGTACACTAAGCGCACATTCAAAAAATTTTAGAATGAGGTGCTTGAGATGGCTACATCAAATACTAAATTAATTGAAGAAGTTGACAGCTTTGCTACATATTTTGTGAAATCATTTGAGAAATTTGAAGTTAACAGAATTAAGAAGGAGATTGTCAAAAACTATACTATTTCATGGTCTAGTCAATTAAAAGAAGTGAAATGCTAGTGCCGATCATTTGAGTTCAGAGGATACTTGTGCAAGCATGCCTTATTAGTTCTCCATCAAAATGAAGTATTTCGCATTCCTCAAAAGTATATTCTCAATGGATCTTGCAAGGATATGAAATATAGATTCAATAATTCAGATTGTGATGTTTAATTCTATGATAAAAGTACCAAAAAATCTAGGTAACTCATCCTAAACTTAAATTATGATTTCATAATTATAATTACGACAACTTGTTCCAGCATATGGATATCCTATCATAACTATAATTATAATATAAGTATGCTTTGATGAGTCATCGAATGATGAAGCTTGTGGAGGTTGCCTTCATATCTGAAGATGCTTTTAATTTAGTGATAGCTAATCTGACTTTATTATTTAGAAGAGCGGTAGATGTCAATTATTTAGCACAGCCTCGTTCGGAACTTTCTATCCAAGATCTAGTTAATATTGCTATAAAGAGACGGCCAAGAGAGAGGAGAATAAAAAGTGTAGTTGAAAAGAAGTCGAAAAAATCAAAAACGTTGTAAAAAGCTGAGAACAAAGCACTAAAATATCCATCTATCGAAGAAAATGATAAAAGGCCTGCTAAAAGATAAAGAACGATTCTACATGAAGTTATGAAGGTAGTACAACAAACAACATCTACCAATCATTCATCCTTCAATCCATTTTTGGAAGAGTTTGATGTTTATATATCTAGCCAATAGAAGATTGAGACAAATTTATGATATTGTAGGTTAAAAATATAATATTTTATATTAAAAGTTAAATTTTATCAATCTTCGGTAAAGTTTTTTCTATGCTTGATTTCAAAATATTGATACAGGATGTCATAATTCTGCAGATAAAGCATTCAAAAAAGTTTTTCTATTCTAGGATGTCATAATTTTAATTTTAAATATTATAATTATGATATCAGATGTCATGATTCTACGTTTGTGAATTTTTTAATCCAAGTATGTCATAATTTTAACCTTAAATGTCATAATTTTGACATAGGATGTCATAATTTTATGTTCGGAGATGTGATGTGATAAGATTATCATAATTTTAATTTGATAATATTATAAATTTGACACAAATTATCATAATTTCATATTCGGAGATCATTCTATTACGGGATGTTATAATTTTGACAGAGAATGTCATAATTTTGCGTTCCATAATATTTCTATTTTAGAATATCATAATTTTGACCGTTAATATCATAATTTTGATAAAAGATATAATAATTCTGCATTCTATGATATTTCTGCTCCAGGATATCATAATTTTAATCATTAATATTATAATTTTATATTTTATGATATTTTTATTTTAGAATGCTATAATTTTGATCTTTAATATCATAATTCTGATCCTTAATATCATAAATCTGCATTCGAGAATATTTTCTATTTCTTGATGTCATAATTTTGACATAGGTTCTCATAATTTTGCATTCCATAATATTTTTATTCATTGATGTTATAATTTTAATTCTTAATATCATAATTTTGATATAAGTTTTTATAATTTTGTATTTCATGATGTTTCTATTCCATGATGTCATAATTTTGACCTATGATATCATAATTTTATTCTATAACATCATAATTTTGATACAAGATGTCATAATTTTGATTCTTAATATTATAATTTTGATAAAGAATATCATAATTCTGCTTTCCATGATGTTTTTATTTCAGGATATCATAATTTTGATATGTTTGCGACATTGAAGTTAGAATTATAACATTAAGGGTTAAATTTTGACATAGATTGTCAAAATTCTGCTTTCGTTGACATATTTTATATGCTTCATTTTTTTTTGTGTCATATTTATAAGATGGGTAATTCTTTCTAGTATTATCCTTTTGAGATTTTATGCTCCAAATTTTTGATCTTTTTTATGTCATTTTTCAATGGGTATTTTCTTTTTTGACGGTCTCGATATTTTGATGTCGCGAGAAGTGTCACCAAGAGAACTTGCACATGGCATGTTAATGTGGAGGTGCAGTCTTTCAAGCCGATAAGGTGGCAACACATGGCATGTTAATATGGATGGTGGATCGGTAAAAAAGAGAGAAAATAATTAAGATGGTATAATATTTGTGCGGATCCTCTCATGCACCGCACCATCCGCAAGCCCTGTATAAATAGAAGTTAGGGCTACCGACTATGGGCAAAAGAGGATCTCATCGACCTTCGCTTCAGGTAAAGATGCCACGATACTGCTACTCGATGGAGGGTTTCTCCCCCCATCCTCTGGATCAATGCCGAAAGCTCGAGAGAGGTGTTTTATCCGACATTCACCTTAAATTAGGAGGTATTGAAAATCACCAGAACTCCATGTAGCCTCAAATAATGCATGGAGCATAGGAGCAACAAAAAAGGAGAGTGCCGACACGAATTGAAGTGATTGCAAGCTCCTTGACCCTAGTGATTGCAATTAAGCTCCTTGATCCTAGAAAAAGAGCATCGATCTCAATTTTTTTATTTACTTTGTTTATCCTATTTTATAAAATAGATGATTATATTTCATCAAACTATGAAATATATTATAAATATATTATAAATAATAAAATATTTTCTCAATTTTTGGAATACATTGCTTGCACATGTCGTAATTGTATGATGATTTTTGCTTCATAAAATTTATACATGATTTTATATTCTTATGCCATGATGTTATAAATTTAACATATAATATAATAATTTTAAACTAAGTTCTAATATTCATTTCTTTGAGGATGTTAACTACGATTGGATGTCATAATTATCACCTATATTGTTATAATTTTGACTAGAATGTCATCAACCAGCATAAGAAAATATTTATTTGATAGGATGCCATAATTCTACATTTGAAAATATCATAATTTTGATCGTTAATATCATAATTCTAATCCTTAATATCATAAATTTATATTCGAAGATGTTTCCTATGTCGGGTGTCATAATTTTGACACATGATATCATAATTCTGCATTTCATGATATTTTTGTTCTAGGATGTCATAATTTTGATAAAGTATATCATAATTCTGAGTTTCATGATGTTTCTATTTTATGATATTATAATTTTAACCCCTAATATTATAATTTTAACAAAGGATGGCATAATTCTGTATTTCATGATGTTTCTATTTCAGGATATCATAATTTTGATCTTTAATGTCATAATTAAAATTATGACATCCTTGAATAGAAACTTCACGGAACGCATAATTATGATAACTTATGTCCGTAATTATAATACTAAGGATCAAAATTATGATATCTTAGAACAGAAACATCATGGAACGTAGAATTATGACATCATGTGTCAAAATTATGACATCATAGAATAGAAACGTCATGGAATATGGAATTATAATATTCATTATCAAAATTATGACATCATAGAACAAAAACATCATGAAATACAAAATTATGATAACCTATGTCAAAATTATGATATTTAAGATCAAAATTATGATATCCTTTGTTAAAATTATAATATTAATGATTAAAATTATGATCTCCTGGAATAGAAAAATTATGAAATGCAGAATTATAATATTTTTTATTAAAATAATGATATTAAGAGTCAAAATTGTAACATCACAGTATAGAAACATCATGAAATGCAGAATTATGATATCCATTGTCAAAATTATGATATTAAAAGTCAAAATTATGGCATCATGAAACAGAAAAATTATTGAACACAAAATTATGACAATCTATGTCAAAATTATGATATTTAAAATTAAAATTATGACATCCTAAAATAGAAACAATACCAAAAGCAGAATTATGATATCATTTATCAAAATTATGATATTAACGATCAAAATTATGACATCCTAAAATAGAAATATCATGAAATATAGAATTATGATATTTTTTATCAAAATTATGATATTAAGGATCAAAATTATGATATCACGGAATAGAAATATCATAGAATGCAAAATTATGATATCATGTATCAAAATTATGACATTAAAGATTAAAATTATAATATCATGAAATAGAAATAACACAGAACGCAAAATTATGAAAACTTGTATCAAAATTATGATATTAAGAATCAAAATTATGACATCCGACAAAGAAAATATCCTCGAATATAGATTTATGATATTAAGAATCAGAATTATGATATTAATCATCCAAAATTATATTTTAAAGTGGAATTTGCTTTTATCATAACTATACAATTTGACATCATGTATTCACTATCATACAAAGAATTCACTCTCTTACAAAGAATTGACTTTCATAAAATGATAAATTTAATATCATACAAAGAATTTTTTCTATCAGAGAACTCCAACTTTATCAACAACAGCAGTCACTCTCTGTTCGAGCCCTTTCTTTATTATTTTTGCAGCAAGTTCCTCTCAGTATTGAAGGATGTCAGCTTGTGTGAAGTTTCATTTATCTGATCTATCCTTGTAAGCAAGAAAGTTCATAATTTTGATATTAAAGATCAAAATTATGACATTCTGATATCGAAACATCTCCGAACGTAGAATTATGATATTCTTTATCAAAATTATGACATTACAGATTAAAATGATAACGTCCTGTTAGTAAAATACCTTCGAAGATATTTTTAACAATATTATGACATCATAGATAAAAATTATTACATTGTAGGTAAAATACCTCCCAAGTATAATTTTTGATTTTTTTATGACATCCTAATTCAAATTTATGATATTCTATATTAACATTACATCATCTCATTGGTAAAATACAATCTGAAGATAGTTTTGTCGATGTTATGACATCTTAGGTCAATATTATAACATTAAAAGTTAGTATTATGACATCCTATAGGTAAAATATATTTTAAGTTAAATTTTTATTATTTTTTTTAGCATATGAGTCAGATTTAATAGATGCCCTAAATCTTGAAAGAAGTGCACTTAAAAGGAGTTTACCTTCTTCTCTTTCCTTCATTTCATGTCTTTCGAAAGTTGTAGGGGCATTCTCTCCCTTATAAACAACTATTGCTGTACTCTCTGAGATCATGTTCTCTTCTTCGTTGTCTTCTCTTTGACGACTTTTAAACTGAAATTTTTTAGAGGCCATTTATGAATAAAACGCTTACCATGGTAGATGTTGGGGATAAAACCCCACTCCCACCGAAGTTTAGTTCGATGCTCAGCCTAATGCAACTAGTAGCTGTAGAAGAGCTTTAGCAGACGGACTTCAGCCGAACCTCCAGCGGTCGAGCTTCTACGAAAGTCGGACTCCTCCAACAATCGAGCTTCTACGAAAGTCGGACTCCCTGCAAACTCCTCTAGTAAGCCGAGCTTCTACGTAAGTCGAACTCCCTGCTAACTCCTCCAGTAGTCGAGCTTCTACGGAAGCCGAACTTCCTTCGAACTTCTTCAGCGGACGGACTTCTTAATGGCCGAACTTCCATGAAAGTCGAACTTCTTATGACGGATTCTTGCAGGCGATCCCGCTACTAAACGGTTACACGATAATAACGATCGATATTTATCAAGATAATAATGATCGATATTTATCAAGTCAATAACGATCGGCATTTATCAAGTCAATAACGATCGGCATTGATCAGGACAGTTACGACAATCATTAATCAAGGCAGTTACAACAAGCTTCCTCTATAAAAAGGATCCTTCAGATACGTTTACGCGAGGTTCTGAAAATCCTTCTCTTCTCCTCAAAACTCTATTGAACTCCACACTGAGCACTCCATTCCTGTTGGTGCTGACTTGATCGTCGGAGGATCCTACCGAAGCCACTCTCCACCGACTCCGGACGGGACTTCATTTTGCAGGTCCCCGGTGGTGACCTCATCGGCCTCTACTCCAGCGGACTCCGACAATGGCTAGATTCTGCATCAACAGATTGGCGCTAGAGGAAGGATCCGACGATGATTTCTCTCTTAAAGGAAGCCGAGGTTTCCTTGTTCTTAAAGGAGTGCTCGTCAATAGATTTTTCTCTCTCCAGAGATCCTTCTTCTTCCTCACTAGAGTTCTCTCTCGAAGAGAAAATACCTCGAGAGCTTCGACTCGACGATCGACAGCCTGCGCGCCAGATCCATCTGTTCCTGTCTCAGCCCCGGCAGCCTAGTTTTCACACGAAGCCATCGCAGATATGGAGCAGTTCAACCTACTGGTTAGGTCCGTGGCCCCGCCGAGATGATGCTGGCCGTGCGACAATCTTCGGTGGAGACTTTGCCAGCAAACCTACCATGAGGATGCGAGGAACCAGCCTTAAGGAAAAGCATTTGAGCATACCAATCATCCTTAGGAAGGAGAAACGGAGAGCAGAAATTTTTCCACAGAAGGTTTCACAAGAAGGTCAGAATGAAGTTCGACGAAAGCGAAGCCGAACTCCCCCATGGAGCTCATCGCTCAAGTCAGGCCAAACTCCCCCCATCTCGAGTATGTCATCAACGAAACCTCCTACAAAGAATTCACAGAAGGCGGAGTGAAGTTCGACAGCTAAAGCAAAGCTGAGCTCCACCTCGAGCTCATTGTCAAGGAAATTCGGGTAAAGAAGGAAAAAGTTCCCCCACATAAGGTTTTGTAAGGAGGTGGAATGAAGTTCGACCGTGTCCAAGGAGGTGGAATGAAGTTCGACCACGTCCACGACCTCGAAGCTCATCATCGAGGAAGCCCCGACAAAGAAGCAAGAAGTTCTCCCGCGGAGGGTCTCGCGGGAAAGCGGAATGAAGATTCGGAATGAAGTTCGGTGCGAGGAAAGCCGAGCTCCCCTCGAGCTCGTCCTAAAGGAAGTCCGGACAAAAGCAGCAGGAAGTTCTTCCGCGGAGGGTTTCGCGGGAAAGCGGAATGAAGTTCGGCATGAAGAAAGCCGAGCTCCCCCTCGAAGCTCATCATCGAGGAAGGAGCATGAAGTCCTCCCACAGAAGCTTTCGCGGAAAAGCAGAGCGAAGTTCGGCGCAAGTGAGGCCGAACTCCACCTCGAAGCTTATCATCGGAATGAAGTTCGGTACATGCAAGGCCGAAATCTCTCCTCAAACCTCATCATCGGAATTAAGTTCGGCGCAAGTGAGGCCGAACTCCAGTCCGAGTATGTCACCAAGAAAGCCCCCTACAAAGATTTCACACGATGTAAAACGAAGTTCAGCCGAGCTCACAACCGCCCCAGGGCAAGCGAGGACTCCCTAATCCAAGGAAGCTCCGACAAAGGGCATGAAGTTCTCCCGCAGGTTTTCCAAAGAGACAGAATGAAGTTCGACGAAAGCAAGGCCAAACTCCCCCTCGAAGCTCATCATTGAAATGAAGTTCGACGGAAGCATGGCCGAACTTCCCCTCAAAGCTTATCATCGGAATAAAGTTCAGCGCAAGCTAGGCCAAACTCCCTCTCGAGCATGACTCTAAGGAAGTCCGACAGAGGGACATGAAGTTCTCCCGCAAAAGATTTCATAGGAAGTTCGGCCGCGCTCATGACCTCCCCAACGCAAGCAAGGCCCGAACTTTTCTAGCTCGCCACCAAGGAATTCCCGACAGAAGAGCGCGAAGAAGTCCTCCTCTTGAAAAGTTCCGCGACTGTGCCCCCCTCAACGCTCCTCGAACTCAAATTCTGACCAGCTGCCAAGACCGGAAGGACCACGACCTCCCCAAACGTGCGCAAGCGAAGCAAGTAATGCCCCTACCATCACGACCACGACCACGACACTGAGGAATACATTCAGCTCCAAGATGAGATTAAAGAGCTCGTCAAAAAGGAACGATGGGGTAAATTCCTCCGGCACCAGTCTGAAGCAAGAAAAGATCGACCAAGGGCGCTGTCATAGCCAGAGACGACAAGGAGCTCAGCACTGCCATAGCTAGAGACCGCAAGGAGGTCGGCCATCTTACGGCCTCATCCACATTGCCCCTGAGAGGGGCTTGGTGCATCAGCGATTCGTCGTCTCCCGACGACAAGAGCTTGCACCAAATTGAGAAGGCCAGCATGAGGAGGTCGTCCACCCCGGGACTTATCGCCTGAAGGAACTCAGAGGGATAGTGCTTCTCCGACCGTGAAACTCAGAAAATTTGAGGATGTATTATCAGTAGACGTTCTTTAAAAACTCCTTTGCTCTGCATTATTGATTTCTGGCACAAGGATTACGTGATGGTAGGAAAGAAATGAGCAAAAGTAGCCCATTAGGAATAGGAGGAGAATCTCGTCCTAACGCAAGCAGGTCAAAGACCTCTAAAACTCGGCTGTAGGAGACAAGATCTCCCCCGGGTTAACATCGGCCGTGGAAAATAAGACCTCCCCAAAATTGAAGGCCTCATTCACCTTAGACGAGATAGGGGAAGACGAACGACGGTCCGAATGTGCCCCCACAGTCCGTTAGGAACAAGAGGAGGACCTCATCCTAATGCGAGCAAAATCGAAGGCCTCGTTCACAAAGGACGAGACGGAGGGAGAGGCGCGGACGACGGTCCGCATGTGCCCCCATAGCCCGTTAGGAACAGGAGGAGAACCTCGTCCTAACGCGAGCAAAATCGAAGGCCTCGTTCACAAAGGACGAGACGGGGGGAGAGGCGTGGACGACGGTCCATATGTGCCCCCCATAGCCCATTAGGAATAGGAGGAGGACCTCGTCCTAACGGAGCAAATCGAAGGCCTCATTCACTTTAGACGAGACGGAGGGAGACGGACGACGGTCCGAATGTGCCCCCACAGTCCGTTAGGAACAGAATGAGGACCTCATCCTAACGCGAGCAAAATCGAAGGCCTCGTTCACAAAGGACGAGATGGGGGGAAGGCGCGAATGATGGTCCGCATGTGCCCCCACGGCCCGTTAGAAACAGGAGGAGGACCTCGTCCTAACGCGAGCAAAATCGAAGGCCTCGTTCATAAAGGACGAGACGGGGGGAGAGGCACGGACGACGGTCCGCATGTGCCCCCATAGCCTGTTAGGAACAGGAAGAGAGAACCTCGTCCTAACGCGAGCAAAATCGAAGGCCTCGTTCACAAAGGACGAGACGGAGGGAGACGGATGACGGTCCGAATGTGCCCCCATAGCCCGTTAGGAACAGGAGGAGAACCTTATCCTCACGCGAGCAAAGTTGAAGTTAGGAACAGGAGGAGAACCTCATCCTAACGCGAGCGCCCGCATCAACCTCGGCCAAAGGAGATAAGATCTCCTCCGAGCGATCGGGCCAACCTCGGCTGGAGAGCTTCAACTTCTACTTCGGCCAGAGATAAGATCGGAGATAACCTCGTTCTGAGATGAGATCTCCCCCGAGCTTCGACCTAGACCAGCATGGGGCTTAGATGAAGACTTCGGCAGTCGCCTTTCTTGCACCCCCTTCTTTCGATTTTCAAACTCGGGAGTGGGGGGGCTAGTGTTTGGGATAAAATCCCACTCCCGTCGAAGTCTAGTTCGATGCTCAGCTTAATGCAACTAGTAGCTATAGAAGAGCTTTAGCAGACGGGCTTCAGCTGAACCTCCAGCGGCCGAGCTTCTATGGAAGCTGGACTCCCTACGAACTCCTCTAGCAAGCCGAGCTTCTACGTAAGCCGAACTCCCTACGAACTCCTCCAGCAGCCGAGCTTCTACGAAAGCCGGACTCCCTTCAGACTTCTTCAGCGGACGGGCTTCTCAATGGCTGAACTTCTATGAAAGCCGAACTTCTTATGACGGATTCCTACAGGCAATCCCGCTACTAAACGGTTACACGATAATAACGATCGGCATTTATCAAGATAATAACGATCGGCATTTATCAAGTCAATAACGATCGGCATTTATCAAGTCAATAACGATCGACATTGATCAGGACAGTTATGATAGTCATTAATTAAGGCAGTTACAACTAGCTTCCTCTATAAAAAGGACCCTCCAGATACATTTATGCGAGGTTCTGAAAACCCTTCTCTTCTCCTCAAAACTCTATTGAACTCCACACTGAGCACTCCATTCCTGTTGGCGCTGACTTGATCATCGGAGGGTCCTACCGGAGCCATCCTCCATTAACTCCGGATGGGACTTTATTTTGCAGGTCTCCGACGGTGACCTCATCGGCCTCCACTCCAGCGGACTCCGACGATGGTCAGATTTTGCGTCAATAGTAGAAATTTGAAAATGCTTTCTGACAATAATAGAACTCCTCCCATAGTATATCAAAAGGCTCACCAAAGATCCGGTAGGTCAAGATGCTCTGCTTGTCTAAAAATTCAAATCCTAGAAATCGCTGATTGCCAGAGTGAAGGAAAAATGAAAAGGTTTTTTCGGAGAACGACGAAAATCCATCCAAATTTTGGACTCTTTTCTTCGTGGTGCAACGGGGGTAAAAGAGTCTTTTCATATATTTGAAAAGACTAAGATTAATTATGCTATAGAAATGATGGCACCATCCGTGGGGAAAGCGACTTCCATCACATCGTGCCACGAGGGCTCCAGATGAAGAATTATTTTAAATTATATATATCTAGGACCCAGCCGAAGAAGCCCAGGAAGACCAAAATTGTGGATACCTTCAACAATCTAATAAAAACGCAAATCCAAGAAAACACAGGATAAATTGGATTCATCAGCAATGTTCATACATATTTAAAAAAAGAAGCCTGAAATCAAAAGAATCTAGCAAGAAGCATAGCACAAGAAGCAAAATCATGCTGTAAAGAAAGAATTAATGTGGAGGGACAAACAAATAACAATAAGGTGGAGATCTCTCCGGGCAGAGACGGAAGGAATAAAATTTAAGCAATAAACTTATAAGAAACCGGCAGAAATTTCTATGATCATATCAAGGGCAATAAATAAAAATACACGAAGTTCTAAGCTCCGAAGAGCAAAAATGTACCGAATAATTAGGGTTTTCTTGATGAGATTCAATTTCCAGCCGCTACAAATGTCCTCCCTAAACCTCCCTTGTCCCCAACAAAAAATGGTAGTCCCTAAAATGGAGGCTAGGAGCTCAAAGTTGATGCTGGGTCCAACGTGGTAAAATATCGGTTTAAATTGAGTAAATCTCAACCTTTTTTTTTTTTTTAAATGAGATATATGATGTAACTTGGATTCGTTGCCTATGACTATTCCTAATCAAACCCGCTGACTAGATTAATCGACCAATAATAACAATCAAACAGACTGTCCAATAACAATATGCGATGCATCCCCAATTCAAAGCACATTTAAAAAAATTAGAGGGATGGTTACAGCTCCACGTACTTATGAGGCATATTGTTGGATAATTGCAACTCATCCCGTATGTTTGCACATTTATTATATATTAGACGGTTACCTGAGATCTTCAAATATACTTATTCCTCTCTATACTCTACATAGCATGCACTCTCAGATCTCCATTGTTCCACCAAAGTTTGGTTTAATTTGAATCTCCCATTGGATCAGATCCAACAACTCAATGTTACTCTTTCGATTTGCAGGTTGGATTTCTTCACTCCAAGCTAACCTCCCAATCCGAGCAGACCAAAAGCGGATAGATCGTAGTTCAGCGCTCAACCCAGCCTCATCGTTATCAGGTTGGGATTTGGCAGTTACAATACAGATTCAAGTTAAAGACAAGCAAGGGCGGCGGAAACTTTGCTTCTTCTCCTTTCTAACCCTTTGTATTGCCACAAAATAAAAACAAAAAAAGAAAACAAAAAAAAAAGAAAAAAGAAAAGAAAACGAAAAACAAAAAAACAGTTGGCCAGTGGGGGCTGCTGCAGGAACCAATAAACTCAAAAAAGTTTCGCTGGCTATCTAATATTTTTTCATACAAGCTATCGTCAATTGGCTTGAATGGTAACCTGGGGCTGAAAGGGTAACCGATACCCAATTCACCGGGTCGGTGCATCGTCACGTATGCGATCGTCCATTAAATAAAAATTGTCCAGCTTGACACAACCTCCCTCAATAAAAGGGTTAAAAACGAAAAACTACCTCGTATCCATGCTGGAGCAACCATGGGGGACCCGCTGCCAAATAATAAGTAGACTACTTTTGCAGAGGCGGAGAACTGAAGTCGAGATGATGGACTCGGCGCAGCCCGTTGCAAATTGGCCGAGTGATCCGCAGGCTGTGGGAGCGGTGGAAGGCTTGCACCGCCGAGACCTTCACCTCGACCACCCTTCAGATAACATAAAAAGGGAAAGAAGTTTCAAAAGTTGACATTCATTGGAGCTAAGGCGGCTTAGCCCCCTGCAATCATAAGTACTGCAATTAATAAGAGACACAGACTTCACTCACAACCTTTTAAATGATAATTGCAATACCTTACAAATATTAAAAAAGAAGGTCTTATTCATTCTTAACTCTAGGAAATTTCTTACAAATCAATATTCCCATGCAACATGGATATGGCAAATATCAAAAGGCTTACAACAAATATTTAATGCCGGCACATTTTGATTAGTTACAAGAAACGTATTCATCTATTCAACCTCTTCACTCCAAAAACCAATGCCAATGATCATAAGCAAATTCCTCTCTTACGATCGCACCATTAGATTCAGGAAAACTTCCTTAAAAGAAATGGGTAACTGTTTATCCTACCGTAACTCTATCACCAAACAAAAATTAAGCACCCATAGCTGCTTCACATACGGATGTGGAGTCATCTGCCGGTTCTACCTTATTAGCAAGCTTTTTCTTCTCAGCTCTGTTGTGCTTCAGCTTATTTTGTCCACTGTCAGCCTGAGAAACAATCTTTGAAACGGTAAATCCTGCTTCTTCAAAGATCGGTGCACGTTTAGAAATCAATGAGTCACGGGATACAACATCAATCCCATCATACGTACAAACACCTAAAACAGCCTCTCCCTTCAGTCCAATGCCAAACCAACCAAGACCAGCAGCTGCTATATCAACAGAACTCGCATCCCAACTGTTCCCTTTAACATTAAATTCCTTTCTCACCCACTTTCCAAGTTCACCAGCCCGTTTATCACCAATAGGTGGCTGCAGTTATAATTTGAATAAAATCATCAGGTCATTCCGGTGACTTAAACACTGCTAGCAGCGATTTTGATCATAGATCTGAAAGAAGTTTCTATATGGCAAGAACAACAACTAAGTGAAAAGTACCTGGAGTTGTCGACCAAAGTGATCTTCTATCATTGCAGATGCATTCTCTGTCTTCCCCATGTGAAGTGGAAGAAGTGCTGATGCCCATACCGTGACATAAATAGTCTCTACTGATGATTCCTCAACATCTAGCCTCACAAGCCCACCAAGATGAACAGAATGACCCACCTGTCAACAACAAAGCGAATAGATAAGAGCAGATGATTTCCTCTAACCCATGGTTGAGAGAGGTAGAATTCAGGCACCCCACCCCCTCCCCACACAAAACCCCTAAAAAAAATTCTGGAGGAGGTACGTTAGTAATGAAGTTTCAAGTTTCAAAGAGCCCAGTTCCTGTGTCCCTCTAACAAAGGTGTCCACCATATCATAGCCCTGGTGGGGGCATGTCAGGATGAACTAACCAGTCACAAAATGATAGGATCGAATCTTCTCCTGAAGGATTTCCACCCCTGTACATTCTACATAGTAATGGATTCACCTTGATGCATTAAAGTAGCTTGAAGAGTATGTCTTAACAAAAATTTTGTTTGTTTATTTAAAGCCAGCACTTGGCTGTGCCATAGGTTTTGTCACATAAAAGCTGGAAAAGAAGTCATATTTCTCCACAAGCATCACAATACCTTGAATACATATGGCCATCCCCTAAAAGAACCCGCCACACCCCGCCCTTTCCTCCCCAAATTCCTCCACTTATATTTGATTTCCATCAAATCCATAAAGTTCTCTCTGTTCAGGTGCGAAACTCATGCACAATCAGTCCTTTCATAATAGCTTCCTTCTTTTCCACTAATTAGTTTACCTTTCCTGGTTGGTTCAGTGGTAAAGGCACCACAAAGGAGAAAACCAAATCCACAGTGGCTGAGTCTCAAGGAGTGCAACTGGTATGACAACACCAAATCAGGTTCTCATGATGAAAGTCAAAACTAGAAGGTAGTGTCACTTTTGACAATCACCATGATTCATTTGGTAAAACTTCCAACCTCAAAATAAAGATTATCCTCCAGCAAGTCTAAATAAACCTATTCCTATGTTGCAAGCGGTAAAGAACTCCAACCCATCCAAAACCAATTTATACTTCCCACTTGGTATAGACATCCCACCCAACCAAAAGAACACAACCTGTTGCAATGAAATTCTTAAAATACAGTGAAATGATCAAAATAATGAACCGAAACAATCAATGAATTTTTTCCCGAATTCCAGACTTCTCAACCTTGCCAAATAATTCTGAAACACCAAACTTGTGAATATCATTATATGTGCATTGCCTAGCTCTTTGAGCAGTTTATTTTAGGTTTCTTAATTACATAAGGATGACAAACCATTTAATGCTAGTGCTCCACTGCATTAAATGTTGTCACAGGAAAACCAGGACAACAGGAAAACCAGGGCAAAAGTCCAGTTTCTCTACTAGCATCATAGCAAGCCATCTTCACAAAAAAAGGGGGGGGGGGGGGCGTTGGAATGCTCGCAACATCCTTTCTATATTTGCTTTCCATTAAATCCAGAAAGGTGTTTTATTGTAGGTGCCAAAGTCATGCACAGTCAGTCACTTCATACTACCTTCCAACCTTCACCATAACTAAAGTTTAAATGCCTTCCCTGGTTGGTATAGTCGAAAAAGTACCCTTGCTTATCACTAAGGAGAAAACCCCATCTGGCAGTGGTTAAGTATCATAAACTCAAACTGCAATAATAACAATCAAGCAGGTCTTTAAGAAAGAAAGCAGAAGGCAAATAGTGTCAACTTTCAGGAATTCATTTGGTAACAATTCTAACCTGAAACACATTGCATTCCGAAAGACATTGCTTAGTACCTCTTCTCAGCAGTATATTTCTCATTGCAATAGATTAAATTTAACTTTCTTGGTTACATGAGGATGATAATCCAACCCACAAAAAAAGGGTTACTACATAATAATTTTCTTTCCACGATAATGGTGTTCAAGATAACAATAAATAGAAAAGAAAGATCCTAAGATATGCTAGCAGCAAAAAGTTGACATAATGATGAAAGCAAAGGATTCTCCAACTTATGATATCAATGATATAGCCTAACCTATGGCTGAAGAATTTAGGATCCACAAGGTGGCAAAGTAAGAAGAGAAAACAAGATGGCATGAAAGGATGGAAAGAAAAGTTGTATGGAAGGATGTCACATAAGAAGCATAAAATAGATAGATAAAAGAGGAAATTGAGGGACTGACAAAAGGATCTCATCTGAAATGGCTGTAATTGATCCACTATCACCATGTTATCTCAGCCTAAGCAATATTTTCTGCTTGAAATTTCCCTCTAGGAGACCATTTTCAATGGTAGTCTCTTGAAATCCATTATCCAAGCGATGCATTCATTTCTTTCTCATCTGTTTATCTTAAGCCTATTGTTCAATTCGTTGTCCACCAAATAAATCTCTCTTAGATCCTTCTTCCCTTCCACCTCACCATAAGAAATTATATTGAAATTTGAATACTAATCAACTAAGCATGGAAAAGAGTGGGATCTTAAAAATTGATGAGTAGACATACTGGCTGAACATCACATCATTAATAAGCAAAAATCACTCCAACTTGCAAGTTTCCTATTGAGCTTTTCCTCTACCAAAATCTCTATCATGTGTGTGGTCTCACTGACATGGAAATGATATATCGTCTCAAAGGAAACATTTTGCTCCAAATATTTCATATTTTAGGCCTGTTATGAAAAAGAACACCTAAAAATTATCAAATTTGATGTCTCTTGTGGCTTTTTAATTGAGCAGAGCACATTAAACTAAAGCCACATGCAAACATTTCTTGAAATCTTAAACTTTGATTGTCTTAAAAGTGGTTTCATCCAATTTTCTTCAGAGGAAAAAGCCCCAACTTAACTAACAATCGGCAATAGAAGTAAGACACCATACTGACTCCATCTACTGCTTTGCGAGAAGAAGTAAAAACTAACCATAATTCGGTAACTTCTCGGCCTCATTTCTTTGCTTATATGCACCAGTTTCTGCTCCTCGCTCGTCAACCTCGTTATAATCTGGTACGGATGCAAAATCCCAGGCGTGTCAAACAGCTTTGCCTGCCCGCTAAGAACCCCCTCCACCCTCACGATCCCCAGCGTAGTTCCCGGAACAGGAGCCTCCGTCAAGTGGCTCAATTTGCCACCAACACACCTACCCATCGCATTGATCAATGTAGACTTGCCGGCGTTCTGAGACCCGACGGCCCATACATTCCCCCGGCTACCGGCGAGCTCGGCCACATGGTCCACCAGATTCCTCACCCCCCAGTTCCTCACCGCGCTCACCAAATGCACCCCGGCGAGCTTGGTGGTTCCCCCCACCCGGGCCCTCTTCCGGATCCAGTCCTCCAGCTCCTCCGGCGACACTAAGGAGGGCAGCAGGTCGATCTTGGTTGCCACGAGCAAAACCCGGGGCACGTTGGCGGGCTTCCCTTCCTTCCATGCCCGCGAGTTCTTGTCGATGGAGGCGGAGACGAGGCGGGCGACCTTGCGGGGGAAGGAGCCGTCGAAGTCGGCGGCGTCGACGACCATGAGGACGACGGAGCGGGGGCCGGAGGGGGACACCATCTTGGGGCCGACCATGCGGTCGAAGTCGAAGTCCGGGAGGAGGTTCTCGGCGGCGGGGTGTTTAACGCGGCCGTAATGGCGGAGAGAGTGGCATCGAGCGCAGACGAGGGCCTTTATTTCCGGGCTAGGTTTTGGTTCCGGCGAGGTGGGGTTGTCCTGTTGGAGGGGAAGGAGGCCGGCTTTGAGGGAGAGAGAGGTGCGGGGGTCGTCGGGGGTGAGGAGGCGGCGGCGGTCGAGAGGGGCGTGGTAGTCAGGGGATTTGAGGGAAGGACGGGAGAAGAAGCCCGGAAGGGAGGGGTCGGAGTCCTGCATGTGCACCCCGCAGCCGGGGCAGAGGGGGAGGGAGGGAGGTGGGTCGCCGGAGTCCTCGTCGTAGCAGCCGCCGCGGAGGGCGGAGAGGGGAGGGAGGGGAGGGGAGGATGCGGTTGGAGACTGGGAGCAGGAGGAGGAGAAGGAACGGAGGATGGTGAGGAGAGGAGGGTTTTGGCAGGGTTTAGGGAGTGATGATGGAGGAGAGGAAGAGGAGATGTGATTTAAGTGAGAGGCTGTGGGTGAAGAGAAGAAATAGAGAGGGTGCAGGGGAAGCTTGGTTGGCCTCGGAGGTGAGAGCTTTCGGGCGAGCGACAGCATTATGGTGTTCGACGTGTGGCCAGAAAGATGGAGAGAGTGGTCGGAAAATAGTCGCGCGCAGAGCGGAGAGAAGGGAAGCGCGACCGACGAACGATATGGAACGAGGACGGCCGCGGCGTGCGTCCGAAGCGACGAAGGCACACTTGATCAGGGGGAGCCCTACACTCCTCTCGAAACCATTGCCCGTTTGGCAACATCACGTCACATGGTAAATCCACGCGGCGCTATGTGCAACTTTCCTTGCTGCCGGCCCCAGTTAAGCGTCAATCCTGTTATTCGGACTTCTTGGTAAGTTACAGATCTCCAGTCCCCTCTTTTTCCTTTCCCTCTTTTTTTTTTAAAAAAAAGAATTAAAAAACCTAAAAAAATATTGCTGGTGGAATTTAAATCTTAATCATCGATATTTAACAGCGGCTTCCAAATCTGTAGACGACTTGGCATCGCCTGCATCTATTTGATTCTCATAAATTACACCAAACCCTAATTGCCAGGCATACCAACCCTTTATTTCACCAGCATCCAGAATTGAATGGCAGGTTAGGTATCAAATTTTCTCACTGAGGTTGGCAGTTTTCATTGTTGCCAGCAAAGTGAGAAAGTTTATCATTGTTCTTGGTACTGAGTTGGGGATTGTTTGGACTGGAATAATCTATGCTAAATTTTATTTGTGATCAGAGTATATTCATCTAGATGGGGTGAATTCTGCGGCAATCAAATGCAGCGGTTCAGCATCCCCAACTTCAGAATATTTGGAGGCTTACGAGTGGTTGCATAGCTTTTTAGACCAGCCATACCTATCAAGAGACGAATAAAGCTATGGACTGATAGTCACATTTGTTATCGAGCATTTTGAAGATCATTTACGGATTGACTATTTAGTCATGTCTTAATGATATTTTATTTTTGGATTTTATTGGATATTTCATACTATTTAGTATGATTTCTCTTTCTTGTCTAAAAGGAGGAGGAGGAGGAGGAGGAGGAGGGAGAAAAAAAAAAAGAAGAGAGTTGGCATCTAGTACAAAACTTTCAGCATATGTTGTAATCGTGAATCACATCGATCCCTTATTGCCACGCGCACCAACCCCTTATTGCCATTTGCCACATGGATATCAGGAGCTAACATCTCGTGAAGTATTAAATTTCCTCTGTCCTCTCATGTTGGCAGTATTCGTTGGTGCAAGGAAGCTAATAAAACTAGCATGTGGATCCTGTACAGCACAATCAGCATATCTGGTAATATGTACCACATCTGAATCAAACATGCCCGCATTCAAATATACATGCATAAATCCTCTTCAGGTTTGCGCAGATAAGAAGCATTTATTGATATAGTGAACCTCTCATCCAGTTGATGAAAAATAGACTTCTCTATGACTTAAATCTATTAATTTCTTTTGCTTAACATGTAGTCAAACTTAGAAGGCATCTTATCATCACCAAAATCTACTGAATGATGGTTTGCTAGCTTTCTAAGCAAGCCTTGTAACTAAACAGTAAATCAAAGAAAAAAAATATATTTTTGATGTTAAAACACAATCACCATGCCAAGAATCTAAACAGTTATGTATTACAACAAAAGACTTGATATCACAAAACTAATAAAACAAATATGCATCTCATATAGATGAGCAGAAGGATATAATGAACTCAAATTTTTGGCCTAGATGTTCAACTAGATTTCCCTTTATACTTACCCTCACTACGTAGTACTTGATTTCTTCATGCCCATGCAAAAAGTGTAAAGCTAGAGTATCCTCAATATACTGATCTTAAGCAGTTCTCCTCATCCTACCATTCTGCTTGATATTTAGGGACTGTTTATTTGCCTGCAATTAGATAGGTTGTAGCTGCAAAAGCTGCAATTGAACCGTAGATGTCCAAAATAATTATTTGGATGCCCGTAACTGCAATTGCATGCTGTATTTAAACTACAAGAAAAAGGTCCAGAACTTGTAATTGGAACTACAGGCAAAAATTAGAAGCAGTGCTTGAAAGAATCCTCTGACCAATCACCAACTACTAAAAGTTAATATTATATAATGTAGCATAATAAATATATCTAATTTTTTAGTTAATATATTATTGATATAGATGTATTATTATGATATCCAATTAATACTAATATAAAATAATTTAATATAATAGATAACATATGCATTTATGGCTATGATAATATAATCTAACTAATATATTATCAAATTATTTATAGCGATATAATTAATACAGTAATTACTTTTAGAATAATCAATAATAATTCAATAGCTTTATTTTTATAATAATCCAACAATATCATACAACAATAGAGAAGTAACAACTTGTTGTTTTTAAGAAGGTAAACTTACCGGATCATTTGTAGGGTTACTATATCTCTTACAACATCATATAAAGGAGTGCAGTTGTATCTGCAAATTTTAATCACAGAACCAACGAGAAACAATTTGTTCAACTGCAATTTCAGTTGCAGCATGTCTAACTGCAGCCTGTATTAAAGTTGCAAGCTATTAAATTGCAGCCATACAAACAGCCCCCTACAAGTTTAGCATAAAAACAAATTTAACCCATGGTTAAAGCTGCAAATAGATTTCACGCACGTGGGAATATTGTCTGCTTTATCTACAAAAATCAATCCACAAGTTGATAATACATGCAAGCACAAAGACAATAAATCATATCATATTTTTTATGTTTTCAGCATAAAATTACAGAAATTACACAAGCGACATAAACATCACTAATACTTTGAACTTTCCACTGCAAAAGAATAAACCTCACCTAAGTAGAAAAAAGGCTGAATTTAGGGCTTGTCTGCCCATCAACTTATTCATGCTAGATTTCAACAATGTTTGCAAGACAGCAATACATAGGCATTTTAGTGAGCAAAGTCTCGGCTGTAATACTGATCCAAGGTCTTTGCGGGAATGCGATGGAGAAGCTCACGAGGAAAGATGCGTAGAAGTGTCCATGCAAGATCAAGTGATTGGAAGATATTGCGAGTATCATATGCTCCTTGAGTGACAAACTTCCTTTCAAACTTGTCCAAGAACTCAAGGTACAACTGTATTTTCGAAAAATTAATAAGCAAGATTATTACATTAAATTAAATAGGGAACACATCTATATTGATGTAGGTGCATGCCTGAAAATGCAATTTTGAATCTGTTTTTACATGCTTGATATATATATATATATATATATATATATCTATGTATGTATGTATCTCTCTCTGTCTCTCTGTGTGTGTGTAGAGAGAGAGAGAGAGAGACCATGCCCATCAAAGAAGGGAGTTCCTACTACGTTCTCTATCACATGCACATGCATGCATGCACACAAACACAGGGAGAGAATACTGAATAATCCTTAGATAAGCTCCTATATTACTCATAATCACCAATGACAATTTTACTTATCAATCTGAACAATTCAGTCTTGTCTACAGGGTCCAATGGATGGATTTAATCAGGTTGTTGAACCAGCTCATACACTGATCTTCTTTTACAGCTTAGAGACAGTCCAAAACAAATAAGATTGCATTAAACACTAGATTGAATTAAAAAACTAGACTGATATGACTAAGACAAACCACATGTATATACAACGATCTTTAGCAAAAACCATTTAGATTGATATAAAATGTTCACCAGTTTGTGTGTTTATGAGAGGCACAGGATTCCTCAAGAAGACAAAACCATACATACATATATGCACATGGGAATATGAGAGAGAGAGAGAGAGAGAGAGAGAGAGAGAGATACCAGATCCTCAGAAGAGAGTGCCTCCTCTCCAACAACTGCTTTCATTGCCTGAACATCCTTTCCAATTGCATAATTGGCATAAAGCTGGAAAATAAACAATAAATAAGATGCCTGGGAGCACTTTAGAGCAGTAAGATGGAGATTAGTTTTTGCTAACTGACCTGGTTAGACACATCAGCATGATCACGACGGGTCATGCCTTCACCAATAGCACTCTGTTAGGAAATCCAAATCAATTATTAGGCACTTAATCACTCTAGTCGCTGGTGATGACTTATAATTGTTCTAATCACTGCTCATAACTCCTAATTTAGACCGTGCAGTGTCATTCATTTTGATTCAAAAGGGCGGCCTTCATGTATTTAGAAGCTCACCTTCATCAAACGTGAGAGAGATGGAAGGACATTGATAGGTGGGTATATCTGTTAATATAAGCAAAAGGTAACCTTCAGGAATGTGACCATTATATCAGACATAACAAACAAATAACAACTCCAGATATCTAATGAGAAGCAGTTACATTCCATGTATGTTGCTTCAGAGCATCATTCACCCAAATAAATGGAAGTTATAGAATAACTACAGTATCTGCATTTGTAGCTTCAAATCCAGTAATCTTTTACAAGTAAAACTATATAAAAAAAATTAAAAAAAGTCTTAAAACAAAAATAGCATTATTATACCTGTCGATTGTGGAGTTGCCTATCAATGTAAATTTGGCCCTCAGTGATGTAACCTGTAAGATCTGGAGTTGGATGTGTGATATCTGTTCAACAATGGGGAGACATTCAGTGAAAGCATTTACAACCCAACCACATCTTATGACTTCCAAGACAAGGAACCCCTCCTACTGCCCCTCTCCCAACGGCAACCACAGAAAATAAAAATAAAAATTTGATGAGAAAAGACTGTGTCAACGTCCCATGATAGAAAAACCCAATAGCCAATTTTTACCAAATTATAATATAACAGAAATAGGTCATGATCTACCTACACAATGCATGGAAGGATACAAATTTATATATTACTACATCTGGCATGGTTAAGATTGTTATTTCTCCTTTTATCATGATTTACTGATACAATGCATAGAAGGATTTGAATTCATATATTACCATCATTCGGCATGGTTAAGATTGGTATTTGAGTGATTGACCCTTTTCTCCCTTCTATACGTCCAGCACGTTCATATATTGTTGCCAGATCAGTGTACATGTACCCAGGATAACCACGTCTACCTGGCACCTCCTCTCGAGCAGCAGATACCTGAAAACAGAAAAGGTAGCTTGCATAAGCAAGTTAATTGCTCTGGAAAAACTCAGCAGCAGAATTGTTTGACTTTGACATAATTAACATGACAGCAATATAGATGCAGAGTTACAATATAACGGATACTGATAAATTCAGACAATTTCATCGACAGAAGAAAAACTTAACAAACAAAGGGAAAAAACATTTTGGCAACAAATTCTAAAACTATTAAGATGTGGTTATTAAATTGTAAGATGGTGTCTTCTGGGTTAATGACAAATTATTTTGAACTTTACCTTAAAATATGAGAATTTAACACAAAAATAATAACAAAATAAGTAGTGGCATAGAGCTGTACATAAACAGATTTCAAGTAATGCAATCATATTTTTTATCAGGAAACCAGGCACCTTAACCATAGATTAAGAAAATGCAATTTTCCTTACCTCGCGAAGGGCATCAGCATATGAGCTCATATCTGTTAGGATAACAAGAACATGTTTTCCACATTCGTAGGCTAAATATTCTGCTGTAGTAAGTGCAATTCGAGGGGTGATGATGCGCTCAATTGTGGGGTCATTAGCCTGCATGGTGAGCGATAACAGTACTATCTAAATATTAAGCATTGTAAACCATACATGATATCCAAATTAATATCCAAATTTTGTAAATAAAAGAATATAAAATTTGATATGCAATATATCACTAGGTTTAGCAAAGATACCAGATTTAGAAAAAGGGTCACCCTCTCCATTGAACCATTTTCCTCAAAATCACGTTTGAAAAACTGTGCTGTTTCCATGTTTACTCCCATAGCTGCAAATACAATAGCAAAATTGTCTTCTTCACCATCCTGTTGAATTCAGGGAAAAGATATTCAGCATGCATGTATCAACAGACAATGATTTTGGGAAGAAATTCTCTATGGCCGACTGAAAGAACTCTTGCACTCCCTCATTCTTCTGATAATGAAACACACAAGCAACCAACATGGATTAATCCACAAAGTAATAAATTTGATATTTCATGTTTACAGGGAAGAAGGTCAAGAAAAGAAAGATTCCAAAACCACGGTGCCAGTACTTTAATGAATCCTGGTCTTTAAGTATTATCAGAAAAAAAGCCAGAATTATTGTTTCCAAATCAATATTTACAAGGCAACATTAGATGGATCCCAAACTGATGCAGACATCTCCAGAGTCCTCCAAGCTTAAATTTACCTCCATGCATGAGATGATTAACCCTAACAAATACTTTTAATCAGCTAAAGCAGAAAATAATGGTCTTATCTTGATTCTATTGCAATGTCTAATATAGTGAACTTGAGGGAGGAAAAAAAGTAGCAGGAGCACTCGTATGATATTTCAGAGTTTGTTCTGAAAATTGAACCAGTGATTCAACCGTTGATCTCAAAATATCACATGGACCATCTCTAGACTATGACCCTTCATGTATAAATTTGTTAGGCTCCTATTTTCTATGTGTATATCCTCTCATTTTGCCCTGATTCACAAGGATTATAACTATGTCATTACTGGGCCAACCCTCATCATGCTTCACAGCTTGGAATGACTAGGCTCCCAAATTTACATAATTTGGCAAGGATTTGTCAGAAGCATAGCTGCCAGGATAAGCAAAATAAAACAAAAACAATGACAATATACAACCACATAACACATTTATATACTACAATTGGCAAACATACACTTTGAATCAGATGTACACTCCAGAGCCCAGACAAACTGGAAAAAGAAGAGATAAAAATGTCACAAATTTCAATTGCAGTGAAATATAGTTCACATGAGTTAGGAACTCATTTTAATAGCTTCCATAACATGCTTACCAAGAAAAAGCATTCTTCTCTGACAAGCTTTTGAAAAGAGTTTCACTTTTCCTATACATTTCTACATTGCAAACCAATTTAGCAACACATATATTTGTTGAGGTTATTGACTTTCACAGATTTAATTGACCTTAAGAATCATGATATGAATTAAGTATAAGATGTTCATTATAATATAGCAATGCAAACATGAACAAAATTCATTTACTTAAAGAGCATAAAACTTAAAAAAATACTATTTTGAGTCATGAACAAAGTTTTTATTACTTGATAATTGAACTTATTGAAATCCTTGCAATACCTCCAGGAGATTATCAGATTTTTCCAACCGCTTCACGAGACCAGCTTGACGACAAATCTGAGCTGCGATTTCATTATGTGGAAGCCCGGCAGCAGAAAAAAGAGGGATCTTCTGCCCTCGAGCAATGGAGTTCATGACATCAATGGTAGATATCCCAGTCTGAATCATCTCCTCAGGATATGTTCTCTCACTGGGATTGATAGAACTTCCTGCAATAAACTCATAAAAATACTGAAATGCACCAAAACAATAACACAAGCTCAAGATCCAAAAAGAGCTAATCTCAGAAATTTGCTATTTCATCTTCTTCCTCTATAACTTACCAGAGATATCCAAGTATGCCTCAGGCAATATAGGTGGGCCATTGTCTATAGGTTTTCCGGAACCATTAAAAATCCGTCCAAGCATATCCATCGAGACAGGAGTTTTCAAAACCTGCAAAAAAAACAAGAGATAAATATGCACAAAATATTATTTTCTAAAACAAGCTTATATAGAATATGGTGAGCAAGAAGGGATTTTTAAGCTGCTTAAAGAAGAGAGCACTTTAATAGGCTTGCTAATTTATTTGTCTGTAGCTTTGCTGTCTACCTGAAACTTTTTCATCACATAGTCTTACTTTCTGCTCATATGCAAGAAGATTCTGCTCCGACAATCCTCCCTCTAAATTTCAATTTCTTATAACCATCTATTCTTGTACAGTGTTATATATGCATCGAACTGAAGTTTCGGCTCACATGCAGCATCTAAAGGGATCAAGAGAAGCAAGTGCAAGCACACAGATGCATGCATAGGGGCACAAAAAATGAAGAGTACTAAGATTTAAGATTGGATTGAGAATATATTAACATAGAGTCACTTATTAGAATTGTACTATTGACAAGACATACGTCTTTTATATATATATATAGTGACGAACAAAAATATAAAAATATTAATGGATACATTCAAATAAAAGATCCACACCTCTCCAGTAAATTGCACTGTAGTATATTTGTTATCAATGCCTGAAGTTCCCTCAAAAACCTGCCAATCACAACAGTATACAAATACAGGTCCAAGGGACAATCAAAAACTCTACTTTGAAAAAAGATATAATACTTAAACAAAAGATTTGGAAGGGAAACCTAGCAGGCATTTATACAAAACTGCAAAGGAGAAGATTATAAAAATGTATGTGTGTAACAGAATCTTTCATACAGTTGAAAGAGCAAGAAAACATCAACTGCAAGTAGGAAGAAAGATATAAGTTTTTGTTCCTCTCAAATTGTAGCAAGATAAACAAATAATAGTAATAACCACCATCCTCATATGTTACTCAGACAGAGAGATAGAGAAGAACAGAGTGCCTACTCTGGGTGCTTTGGTTATTGAACAAAAGATAACATCCAAACAATTCAGCAATTACAATTAAGCATTGCATGAAGTCAGCACTGCCTCTCAGAAACTACATAGGGCACTAACAACAGAAGAGCAATGAGCATGCTGATGGCCAAAATGTACACATCACTGATATCAATGAATAGAGCAAAACAAGATTAAACCTGAACAACAGCTTTTTCTCCATCAACTTCCAGAACCTGACCACGTCGAGTTGTGCCATCTCCTAGCCGTATATTAACAATTTCTTGATACTTAGGACCCTGAAATCATTTTGGTAGAAGAGGCTTCAAGTGGAAATCCAGGAACTTGAACTAAAACATAAAACCATGATGTTAAACAAATTACAGTGGTAAAACTAGGTGACTAAATGTAACAAATTTATTCACCTTAACTTTCTCCAAAATCACCAGAGGACCTGCAACGCCGGAAACAGTCCTGTACTCTGCATCATGAAGAAAAAGATCCCCCATTTAAATTCCATACAATAAAACCTACTATTGCAAGAATTATGAATCAATATACTATCAAAAATCTCATGAAACATGCAGCATAACTCACCACAGGCACAGAGGATGAAACGTGATACAAGTGACATTCATCTGTGAATTAGCTGCAGAAGCTTCATCCCCATGTCATCAATAATCTTATGCTGATGGTAGCTTGTCATTTCTAAATGTCTTGACTTGTTTATGGCATCAGATACGTTTGACTTCATCAGATTGATATGTGACAACTAAATCCTATGTTGCATGGACTTGGATGCAAGTATTAGGTGCGGATGCATGTTTAAGTATCCACTACTTCTAACTCTACGAATTCTTCTTACAAGCCTATATGCAAGAGGACTCATATCAATACATATATCTACGTATCAGGATAAAATACAGTGGGGTAAGTTTAAGGATCCATACAACATAGCTTATATCTATCATTTCCTATATGGTGGAGGATAAAAGTCAGTTTGTTGTACCATGTGAGATTCTGATGTCCTAACCAGAAGGGCACAATAACAGTCACATGAGATCCTAATTTCCTAAGCACAACGGCACCATAAAAGCTGTGTGACATTCTAATGACCTAAATGCAAGGGCACAATAAAAGTGCCCAATCAAGTTATCCTTCTATCCTCCATCATATAAATGTTTGATTAGATTTGTAGCAAAACTATGCCCATTGGTTTAATGGTTTTGGAAGTTTCACATAAAACTTGGTTGAAATCAAGCATCTCATCCATTGATTACATTAAGACGACTTAATAAAAACAGTAGAGAAATGTGGGCATTGTAACATGTGCATTATCAAGAAAGCTTCAAAATTGATCGTAACATTCCAAGATCTTGGGATACATTCTACAAGGACAACAGAGACAACAATATATGCTGAACTTAATCCATGATATATATACCCATGCCAATCTCCAATGTTCCCTCCTCCATGTCGGTATTGTTCTTTGCCATGCCCATGTTCAATTAACAGCCTGAAAGCAAAAGAAAGAAAAACGATCAGCAGCCTATAATGCTTTATTCCTTTTTTTTTTTTAATTAAATATCATATTCCTTCATTCTTTTTAACTAATAATTTTATAAAAGAATCGGTAGACAGAAATGTGGCCCTATTGTATTGCGAATAAGTTATTGAAATCCAAAGGTGCATCAAAAGATTCAATAAAAGGAACCTAAGTCTGAAACGATGGACCTATCTTTTTTAACTGAATCATAGAAAAGTTGTTAACCCATAACAGTAAGTGGATTTGAAACTTAATAAGCTGCCCATTGATTCCATTTACTTTTTTGATTGAAAATTCCTACTTCCTACAACATTGGAAAGAGATTTTGTACCTTTCAGGCTAATAAAAAGAATGTTTAGACACACATGAAACCAAAAAAAAAGGCTAAAATATTGGACAATAACTTAAACAAAATCTGCAATTTAAAGCTCCTTTTCATAAGCAATTATGCCATTCAAGAATTAGCAGAGATCATCCATCCCCTGATCTATACAGTAGAACCGGAACAGCTTCGGATTCACTCCACGTGCAAAACAAACAAACAAACAAACTATACCAGCTACAAATCCGAAAGAAAAAAAAACTCTTACCTGAAATTTTAAAACATTAAAGTTCTAAAATGAGTTGAATTCAGTGCCCAAACGTTGCCAGACAGACTTAAAGGTTTATAAACAGTCTTGATTAAAAACCCGTGAGAGCGAACAATTTGTTTACCAGAGAACAAGTAACGGGCCCATCTAATCCGCCAAGTTGGGAAAGGAAAGAAAAAGGAGAAATTCTACAAAACAAATGGAACTTTAACCAGTACCCTGATAACAGTATCTTAGGCAATTTTTTCCGGAAAAAAAAAGGTTGAAAAAAAAAAAAACTCTTCACGCTACTTCGATCAACCAATCGAACGAACGGATCTATGAAACAAACCGGCGATCAAGATAGTAAGTTGTTCCGACTCAGCAGTGTGAATCGTGTCACGACGAGCCGAAATTAATTCAAGAATGGCATTGAAAAATGATTGCAAACTTTGGCAAGAAACTCGGGAAAAAAAAGGGAAGAAAGTTTCACGAAGGAAGAGTGGAAGTCACGGCGAAAAAATCACACCACGATCAGAGAGAGACAGGGAGAGGCGAGGCCGGAGAGAGAAACCGTGCCTTATATATATGTTTTCCAGTTTTTGTTATGCAATAATTGTTTCTGAGGATTTCTGATGTCTAGCCGTCGGATCCATCTAGATGGACGTGGATTTATCTTGACCGTGCAATCGATGGACGCGGAGGCGAGGGGCCTGCCTCGTGGGTACCAGCGGTTGGAAGGCCTCAATGCTGAGCCCAGCAAGTCACGTGTATCGTAAAATATCCATCAGGGAGTGGCGCGTGTATTGGCACGTCGACAGCTGGCTGATTGCAAGACGAATTATAAGAAATTTGATATATCCATTCTATTCGAAATTTGATACCATTCGACCTAATAATCACCAACTGATGGGGAGGCTTTGCTCATCGTCAACTTTGCATTGGGTATAAATATCGATTTCCCTTCCGGAATTTAGAAATCTAAGTGCGCGGGAGAAATTATGGATTGGATCAAATACATGATGGACGGCTCAGATTGAGCCATCTTTGACCATGACGACTCGCGACTCTCCAATCCTTCTCACTGAGAGGAGAAAGAAAAGTAAAAGAAGTTAACCATGGTAGACATGTCTCGGAATCTCGCAGCTTCTCAGATGTAACCCTTGTTTTGTCGATCCATTTGCTAATTAATTTATACAGTGGTTTACAGTAGACATGTTCACAAAAAATTAGCATACGGTGATCGTGATCCATAGATGAAGTGTATGGACCTCTAAGATCTGTGCAGGACCAGAATTATTTATGATGAAACACATCATTTCCATGGGTGTTGTAATTCTGTGGATGGTGGAAGCTACGGGATGTGTGTAGTTGCTGACATACAGATACATCAAGACCTAAATTATGCATCTTCAGGAGAAGTATGAAAACGTTAGAGAAACCGTACGGTAGATGCTGAGCGTTTGGACGAAGCCGACAGCAGTTCCCGCTGAGAAAACTGTCCCGAGGCACCTTTCCGCAAAAACAGTGAATAATGAAAAAGTAAAGCCTGATGCAACAAAATCATGTTCTCGGTCAGGCACGCCACTTTTCTTTGCCAATGAGTGAATTCTTCACCTCTTTGGTAGTTGGTAAAGCCAGGAAGGCTCGACAAATATCCAAGCCTCCTCGTAGCATTGCCCAAAAACCATCCAGCTGTCGATTGCTTCAAGGTGAATGGCCAGTGTAATTAAGGGTACCACCGGTAAGATCAAATTCATTTTAACGGTGCCACCATCAATCCAATAAACTAATGCACATTACTAGAATAAAGAAAAGGTAGAAGAATGCGAATTGCCAATAGTCAAATATGCAATCATTTTCAGACAAATCAGCAAGCTGTTATTCTTCTCTCCGGATTATCAAATGGGAGAGCAAGGACCACGTCCACCAGGTGTATTGCGTGAGAAAGAGAGAGAGAGAGAGAGAGAGAGAGAGAGAGAGAGGCTCCACCCCCCTCTTCGAAAAAGATATTTGATACTTCTTCATGACGATAGGCTTGGGATAAACCAGAAGGAATCATCGAAACCTCATACGATCAAATAACTTAAAGTCCACTAAAAATAAGTCACAAGATTGCTCTTAGATGGCGGTTTCTTAATAAGAATTCAAGGCACAGATATTTACAATCTCAGGAATGGTTACAAGCTTCCTGGCAGTAGCAAAGATAATAAATGAATTAAAATCATCTGTTATTATCTGACTTAAGCAGCTCTTCCACACAACTTCCATATTTAGCGATAAGGTCCCTGCTAAAAGTGTAACAATCAGCGAAACATTATTGCAAATAAAGCTAGACTAATCATCTATTTATCATGTATTGCAGATAATGATATATCGAGAAGGTAAAGCAGACCTCCTTTGGTTCAGCTGTTGCATAGTTTCCTCAGATTTACGCTTTTGTCCTTCAACCGTCTTGTGACAAATTATAAAAACCAAATAATCAACTCGTAGAATTCAACAAGGAACATATACAAGCAACAATAGCTTCAAACTGCATGAAGTTCACAGATTTAAAGTATATAATCCAGCATATGCCCAACACACGCACGGAGGAAAGGGAGGGGGGCGGAGGGTGGGGGGGGAGAGAGAGAGAGAGAGAGAGGGAGATGAAATAAAAATGGAAATGAAAAAGACAACAAAATATGAAAAGTCAAAACATATAGCAAGAAAATAAGCAGCAAAACATTAACTCGGCTTTAAAAGAAATTAACTAGGCAAACTGCATCCATATTTCCCCTCCCCTCACCCCCACCACCACCAACAGAGGGAGGGAGGGAGGGAGGGAGAGAGAGAGAGAGAGAACCTGGCATCTAATGCCACATGCATAGTAACAGCCTCCTTGTGGCTTGAAAAATCTGAAAGCAAAGGACATGTAAAAGAAACACAGGCGAGTAGTCTATCTAGGTCTTTTAGATGTGGATTGTGATCGATATGTAGATACTCAAATTTAGGATATAACCCTCAACCCTAACAGGAGGAAAGTACTACAGATACAGAAATGATACCCAAATGTCCTGCTCCATTTACACCACCCAGCTAGAGACACCATGATGATGAAATATTACAACTGTAACTGGCAGCCTAATCCATCTAAACAAAGGCTCGTGAATCCTTGTTCATCATCCATTACAAAGCAAAAACTAGTGAGCTAAACTCCTCCAGTGCTTTCTTTCCAGTACACTAAAAAATGGTACAAATAAATCATGATTGGTTTACTTACCACACCCTTTGTATTGATGGTATCTGAAATAGAGTTTAACAATCGCTGGCATCTTTCAAACTGGGTGGTCAATTCGCTAACCTGAAAAAAAAAGATACATACATTTTATATACTGACAGCTGAAAGCCATAAGCATGAGCAAAGGAAAGATGAAAATTTCAAGCGCAGTAGACAAGCGACAAGTTTCACAAGAGACAATCTAAGACATAATGCGCATAAAAACTCTTGGTATATTGCAAACTACTATGACGAGGTAGATGTCAATTCCAACTGCAAATTTTATCACATGCACAAGGATAAACCATCTTAGTTTAAAATAGGACAAGCAAATTAGAAGAACAGAACAGCATATAATGTGTGAAGTGGTATGGATATTTTTAATTAATCAGGCTATCGAACAGTTTAACCACGTAGCACACTTCATTTGTTAGTTCTTTCCTATCTGAAGAGAACATTGCTTGAAGGTGATCAGCAATTGATTTTTTGACAAATCAATACCCATAAAACTGATACAAGCACAAAAATTAAATGACAAGCATTGTCACATCTATCTGGTGCCTGCCAGCTTATGAATTCTTTATCAGTACTCCTCCCTACCAACTCCTCCATAACGAAGGTTTCTTCAGCCTTCACACTAATATCCAAGTTCTTATGTTGTCACCTCTTTTAAATTTCAGCCTTTAACCTAAATCCAAAATCCACTTCACTGGGGACTTCTTTAGCTTTAGCTGCAAATGGCAAAGCCATTAAAAAAAATGAATTGTCGGTATCTCTAAAAATATGAATAATAAAGTACTCAAAGGTACAAGCATTATGTTGGTGCAACAGAAAATTTTCCATGTCTGTTGGATTGACTGTGGGGTTGGAATTTAATTTCTTTCCTTTAGCGCACATCTCAGTAAGACAATATCTCAATTTTGAATGATGGCATATGTCCATGTCAAACTAACTCTTCCTAGTTTTATGCTGTTGCAAGAGAATGTAGTCTTTGTATGGGTTGGGAGTAGATTGAAACAAATTGCTTCAACTGGTATACATTTGACAGTGCCAATGACATTCTAACAAAGATAAAGTTGGAAATCTATTCTCAAATAAGATTTCATACAAAATGGATCATTAGCTTCCAAGATATGATATACCATTATCTGACACCAAGCTCCCTTGTCTTAGCGTGGAGCTCTGCATCTTCACCCATGTTTCTCAGCTTCTCACTAAAGAATTTTGCATAAATCATCTATTAAACAAGAATACATGAAGGAAGCCCTCATGTTTTAACATTTAAGAAGATACTTGCATACAACCTTATAAATTGGAAATAAAAAATAAAACCCTTCGTTTACAATTCTTAGTTGACTTAACATAGAATACTTTGTACAAATCAAGTTATAAATAAACCCTTCATGTTTTAGCATTTAAATTGAACAAATAAAAAGTATAGCTGACATATAACCACTTGAATCTTAAATCACATAATGTTAAATTGCAAAGAGCACAAACGGGGAGGATCATTTTATCAGATAACATGATCAAGTTTCTGATTAGCAACTAAATTCATTTGAGCAACCAAAAATAGATGGCAACCTGGTATCCAAAAATGCAGTACCTAAGATGTACGCATGCACGCACAAAGAGAGAGAGAGAGAGAGAGAGAGAGAGAGAGAGAGAGAGAGATTCTAACCAGTGCATCAACATGTTGATCGCGAGTTCCACTTTCAATTGCCTCTGCTAACCTTTCCACTAACTACAAAATAAAATAATGGAAACGATAACAATTATATACAAAATAAAGATAAACTACCCTGTCCTTCAACCACGAGAAATACGATATGAATTGCTTTAGACATGGACGCATAGAACTCCTCTTCTACATGGTCACGCACACCAAAATATAATCATTATAACAGAGAAATGATCATAATCAAAACTAATAAGCTTGATCAAGTGAACAGTTGACATGTACAACAGATATGTTGATAATTGAAAAACATTGCTCAATGCATAGATGTTAATCATGAGCAATCATATACTTGTATGCATCAGTGAGTGCAGCCTTATGGTTTTCCTTAGGAGACTTTGTTGCCTTTATGCTCTTGATAAAGGAACAAGTTTCTGGTTCTTTTCATATTCTTCCTCTCCACTCCCTTGACATCAATAAGAAGTACGCCCAGATTTGGTCAGATCTCGAGGACCAAAAAAAAAGATCTGACACAGTAAGACCATGTATAGGGACTCAAAATACAAGGGCTTAGAACAAGCATACCGTTGGTCAAATTACCGTATTCTTTTCCTATTGTTCACACATGATCAGCATCAAAGATTATGTTATCAGTTGTAATAATCAATCCATGCTAGAATTATGAAAAAAACAATCACATTCAGTAGAAGAAAGAATCTGGCTTCCTACTCTAGAATTTTGAAAAACTTATTTAAGAAATAAAAAATACGACCATTTCACACCAAATACTATAATCCATGGAAATCATTCATACACAATATTAAATACTCAAATTGCGAGATGAGATGATAATGAAACTACAACAGCTACAGTTTCAGCTATGAAGATTAGTTGTTTATATGTCGCAGTTGTCGGCAATAAATCGTCCATCATCAAAATGTATTTGGAAACACTAATTAGTTAGAGACCAAAGACACAATCGTCTCCAACAGAAGACAGATTCGTGGCTTTCCAAGAACCTGGATAAATTCAAAGAAACCGACATTTTGGAAACCTTGCAAAAAAATTCAACCAACTCCCACCATATCTAACAAAATTTTCATCATCCGTGAAGAAACTTATCGAATTGCTAGATACTCCGTGAACATAAATTACCAATAAACAATCTTGGTCGTTATTGCCTGTCAGTTCTATATACAAGTAAACAGTTTCATCTGATGGAGGGAATAATCTTGGAAGACTAGAAGTAACCAACCAGCAAAACGTTGATTTCCTATCAGTCACATTCATCAAACAAGAGATTGAAGTCATTAGCTGCTTGATTCATAGTAATTTCGAAAACAAACAGGGCTAGGGTTTTTGACAGTGGGAAACGTACGTGAAGGAGATGGAAGTGCGAGGCCAGCGACGGGTGGTGATGGTGCTGCTGCTGTTGCTGCGGCTGCTGTTGGGGGTATTGGGGTTGGAGAGAGCGGAGATCTTGGCCCATGGAGTTTTGGCTCGGGACCATCATCCAGCTTCCACCACTGTACTGGTGATCCATTTCCGAGCCCCTTTGCGATTAAAAAGGAATCCCCCTTGAGGTTTGGGACCCAGAGGGTAGGAAGAGGAGAGACCGAGAGGGTTCAAATCTTAGGGGGAGGGAGGGGGGAGGGAAGAAAGAGAAATGGTTCGGTCTGCTCTTCGTCCGTCATCGCCGGACGGGTCTCAACTCTGGAGGGCCATTTGCGTACGACTCGAGATCCCGCTCCATCTCACGATGTGGAGCGACGCGGTCTGGCTCGCCGCACACGAGAAGTTACCGGTTGGACCGGACCGTCCAACCGCAAACCAACACGTACGAAAATAGGAAAAAAAAAAAAAAAAGTGAGTGTGTGGGTGGGGGGACAGTCATGTTGGGTTCTTTTTCGGGGGCGCTTTTTTTTTTTTTTAAGGGTTTATGGGGGTTTGAACTGATCTACCAGCATAGCGATAAATTTGATCTACGACACCAATATAAATAGTATGATACCCATAAACTATAATTAAACAAAATTTAGATCCAAGATCCCAACTGATATAAGCAACCAATATAGGTTCACAGTTTACTAAAACTCATTGAAGGACCCAGTAGCATCTATAGTGCAGAAGGTGAGAGAAAAGGTAGCAAAAGTCCCAAGCGAGTAGTTGATAACATGCTCTCTTATGAACGGGAGGTACAAAGCCATCGTTTAAATCATCATAGGGGTGTTGACTATGATTAGAGTTTTCTTAGGCTAAGTAGGATAGAGATAGGTTGATATGTAGAGGATGAGGTAACAACGGAAGCATGATTGAAGTGGGAGGAGAGCAAGAGAATGCGATCTTTGGCAAATGAAAAGGTAGCAAATAAGGAGAGGCGGAGGGTGGATAGGGCGAGGATGAGAGAGTGCTGATAGTCGAGATGGGAGAGGAGTTGGAGGAGAGTTAGAGAAGATGATTCTTGGTAATAAAAGAGAATGACCATCGATATAGTGGCATTACTTGATAAGAAAAATAGAATGGGGTAGCTCGGGAGGTCAGTATTTCTTTTTTTTTTTCTTTCTATTTTCTTGTTTCATTTAAAGATGGTATTACAATGGTTAAACTTTCTTTTCCAATTAGGATGACAATTAGCAAGGCCCATAATTTTATCTAATGTAACATTATGTGGCCTGCCATTTTCTTATTTTAGCGAAAGTAAACATGCTGTATCCTATCAAGCAAATTTATAATAATTCTAATGGTTGTGGTTTGAGGGTGTGAATTCGCACGTATATAAACAAATGCCTAATTATTGTATATGAGAAATAGTATAGATAATTATCATTCATCAACCAATCAATTATGTTATTTAATAAATATATATAACTTTTCAAATTAGGGCAAAATAAGTTAAATTATGTATAGAAGACAGCCTTAATTTTATATACTCTATTCATTTTTTTTATTTGGTACGTATATATTTTCCTAGACGTAGATAATTTTCATCCTAAAAGATTTAAAAAACTCCTAATTCATACAATATGCATGGCCAAAATTTTTTACAAACCTAGCTTTTTGACATCTCGAACGATAGAGCTAATATCAACATTTTCATTTTCAACTTTTATTTATCCACCATCTTTTATTGGATTGATCAGTTAATCCAATAAAATTACTTGCCTATTATCAATTTTGAATGCTATCTAGCATCTACAAAGCCTTTACAAGTTATAATACATATTAGTAGGGTGGCATCAAATCGGCCAATACACATATCCATTTTGATATTAAAAATTTCATATCTATATCCGGCTTGTATCCATCTTGGTTCAAGTTGGGTCAAGTAAAACAGAAGATACAGATTCGATTAGGTCAAGTCGGATATCCCCATTTGATCAAGTTAGATTGGGTTAGGTGGGATCAAATCAAATTGTATCTCACAAAATTCGCACTCTTTTATTGAGATTAAGCTTTCAAAATTTAAAAACTCATCCAATATCTATCCTTAGATGCTCCAATATCCCTCGGGTGATCAATCACAGATCTCTGAACCAAAGAATGAAATGAAAAAAAAAAAAAGTGAAAAGAAAAAACAATAATCAAGCTACGTTGGAAATGTCCTACCTTTTAAATTTTTTGTCTTTCTTTTATTTGCCCTGATTTTTTCTCTATGTTTTCTTTCATCCTTAAGAGTCTTGATCGGGTGCTGGGTGGGAAGCTTGGAGCAGTCGAATCGAAGGGCTAGGATCCCCCGATCCTTTTTCTGTGTTTCTTCCATCCTCAAGAGTCTCCATCGAATGGGAGGAGACTTGAAATAGTCAAATTAAATGGCTAGAGTTCTCTTTGTGACCCTTTTCTTTTGTTTCTTCCATCCTTAAAGAGTCTCCTTTGGGTAGAAGGTTGGGTGAGGCACGCTAGTATACAAGGGGGAAAGGTAGCAGGATTGTTGGAGGGAGGGAGAAGGCCTCGATGAGAATGATGAAGAAGGTAGTGAGATTGTTAAGGGCTTCACGAAGGAAGTTAAAGAGGAGGGAGTGTTCGAGCATGGGAGGGGTCGTCCATTGTCGGATTTGAGGGAGAAAGAGCAAGAGGGGGACGGTGGTGACGATGGAGGGAGAGGAGAAAAATGGTTAGGATTTTTGGGTATTTACTGTATACACGCGCGCGCATATATATATATACATATACATACATATATATATACATATATATACATATACATACATACATATACATATATACATACATATATACATATACATATATACATACATACACACACACACATACATACATACATACATACATACATATATACATATATATATATATATATATATATATATATATATATATATATATATATATATATATATATATATATATGTTGCAGCCAATCCTCTGATACTCCTATCGTTTGAGAAGATTACCTGAAAAGGAAGTCCACACTGACAGAAATATTTTTCGGTAGGGACCCACCAATGCTTAAGTCAATAGAAGATTGGTGAATAGGATGATTAAAATAGAATTAGACAGAATTTTGGCCTAGAATTTTTTTATCAGAGTACTTGATTTATCCTCTTTAATAGGCAAAATGTGGTAGTAACCGTCTATAATGGTTATAAATCATGGGGTTCCACATATTCCAGCATTAAGGGATAGTTAATGCCCATTGACTGATCATGGAGGAACTATTATGCGCGTTCTCCACCGAAAATATAGCTTTTATCGACTATATGTCGATTACACTAAATATATATTGGTAGTTAGTTAGTTTTTCATTCACTGAGCCATTTGGTTTAAAGGGTTGATCGAGAGTCAGCCGACTAACGGTCAGCTGATTGTCGAGAGTTAGTAAATTGATCAGCATTTGGTTAAAAAAAAAAAGACTATCAAGAGGATCTAACCGATTCATCATTCGTCATAAATTGATCGACGAGTTTAATCAGTCTATAATCAGTTGATCGCCAAATTGAAATGATTAAATTTATAAATCCAATAATTGCCCTCCACTCTCAAGTTCAAGATGGTGAGGATGCATAGCTCGCCACGTGGCCCAACATTTTGAATGATGAGAGTTCTTATTGATTATTTTGAATCCAGATTTGGCGGCTACTATTATTTCGGTGTTAATCATTGTCTTACACATCGAGAGAGAATCATTTCGATGATCATCGACAATTATTATCATGTTTAGCGAGAAGAGTCTCCATCATTCCATTATTTCGATAGTTGTGTTGCCATCGTTAATATGATCTGCCAAAAAGTTGATTTGATAGCTTAACATTTGATTTCAGCCCAATTCGATGATGCTGCATGTCGAGTTGTCATTAGACTTTGATTTTTCTCATAGACTGTGACATCGTGGCACGATCCGAGCGGAGGTGCGTTGAAGCATCCGAATATTCAAAGGCTCAAATTTTGTTAGGTGGTAGAAATCTAGGCATGTTTAGTTTCAATCCAGGCCATTAATGGTTCCTATATATATAGGACCATTGTTATTTTTTCTGAATTTTTACTGTGACTTGTTTCTTCGTTGGTGCTTTGGAGTTCTCAATCCTTCTTCCCCTCTTGCTTTTCCTATTTTTCGAGTCCCCTTCTTATTCTCTAGGTTAGGTTTCTTCTTCTTATTATTCCTTTATTTCTTTAGGACTTTCAATAATGGCTAGTAGAGGTAGGGGTAGATCCATAGGTAGCAATAGCCGGCCATCTGGTCCGGTGATCATTTTCTCTGCTGATCTGGTAGTGGAGATTTCTTCGCTGTCAGACACTATCGTCAGCCGGCTCTAGAAATAGTATCAAGTTCCGAAGCAATTTCAATTTTTCGCTCCTGATCTGGAAGAACGGGTATCTTCTCTGCCGACTGGTTAGGTAGTATTTTATATAGAAAATTTTAGGTCGGAACTTCGATTTTCGATCCTGAAGTTCATTCGGAACGTCTTGGACTACTATCAGATTTGTCCGATGTAACTTGCACCGAATTCCATCTGGATTTTAGTTTTTTTTGCTCTTCTATGCAACACCATCCCGATCATTCTTCGTCTTTCTTTGTTTCGTCCTTTCTTTACTCTTCGTCTCCATTCGAAGGCTGATGGTTAGTAGATGTTCATCCCGAGAAAAGGATTTTCTTTCATCTCTGGTCTTCCATCATCCATTGACGGTTGGAAGATAATTCTTTTTTGTATCGTCCACCCTCCATTGGAGTTTTCGTTCGTTTGGAGGATTCCGAACACCAACCCGAATGACAACAATCGGATTGATCCGATCGATCGAGTGGATTTTCTGAAGCTGAAGGATATGGAGGTCTTAAAGTAGAAGAATCTGATAACTGATCAGGCTCTGTATGACATCAGATTTGGTACGGTACCAACTACTGGTATAGTCTGACATACTAAGAATATATATATATATATATATATTTGACTGACCTTTATCTGACTAATTTTATTTTTGTGTGTAGCTATAAGTCCTTCGTTGTCCCTTTCAGTGGTTGATATTCACCGACTTATGGGGAAGCGGAAGTCAACTGCTAGCAATGGATCATCGAGAGTGGTCAAGAAGCAAAAAGCTGACATTCCAGCAGCGACAGTAGTACCTCCGATCGATATTCCATCGGTCATATCTGGTTCGATCGATGTTCCATCAATTGAAATACCATGCTCAGTCAGAGAAGCGATCGTCGCATTGGTGACCGTGGCTCCAACTCAAGATGCATTGGTTTCAGCACTGACTAAAGATGCATTGGCGAGAGCCATGCCAGCCATCGAAGAACCTAATGTTGTCGTGGTTGTCGTTGAGCCTCCAACGGCACCTATCAAGATGACGATATCTCGAGCACCATCAATGCCCGAGATTGGATTGGACGGGCAGAGGCCAGCTGTTTCTTCAATACTGTCAACTTTTGAATGGATGTCGAATCCATTCGAGTAGCCGGTGGCACATCGATAGGGGAAGGCCCCTGCATCTTCAGCTACAATTAAGATTCTATCGGGTTCGAAGTCTATCAACATTCATGTCCCACTTGGAGAGTCAGTTCTGACCAATCCAGTACTAGCGAAGCAGTTGGTCGATACCATATTTCTCCTAGCTAACAAGAAAAGTTGGAGAAGTCGAACTCTGAATGACATCTTTTCGTCGTTCTACACTTTACTTATTGGAGTAAATTTCTCTCCTTTTTCTCTTCCTTCTTACATTCCCTTTCCACTGTTCTTTTTCTTTTTCTTTCTTTCCAGATGGGGCATGATATGTCAAAATTAGATAGATTCATGTGCAACTTTACCGAAATAAGGCAAGGGTAGAAAGATAATGCAGTGGCGGCCATTGTAGAGAAAAATACTCCAGGTTGCCACCGACAAAATAAAGACGATGGAGGAACAGGAGAAGAAGAACAAAGAAGAATATTCCCATTTGAAGTTTGAGCTGGAGTCGGCATGGTCCGATTGTGAATCGGCAAGGGTTGGTCTTGAGTCGGCACAAGTTGATTTAGAATCGGCCCACAACGATCTTGATGTAATACGCGTGGAGCTCAGGATCGTGTGGCTTGAAGTACTATCACTCCACGATGATAAAGAGATAAGTGAGTGGATCATTGACACTCATGAGTCTCAAATTCGAAAAGAAAGATGTGTGGCTAGTCGGCTCCATAAGGAGCACAATAATTATGCTTCGGAGCTAGAGAAGGAGCGAAAGAAGCGAAAATCTTCTGAAGTAGAAGCAGCATCAATCCGAGCAACTCTGGATCAAGCAAAAGAGCAAGCACTGATGGAGTTTTGAGGGTCGAAGGACTTTAAGGAGAAACTCGTCGCAGCCAGTCACCTTGCTTATAGAACCGGATATGAAGATGGTCGGGATGCAGTCGGTCAATTTTATCCAGATCTGGACTATTGTGGTATCAACTCGCTCTGATACTAAACTATTAGGATATCAACTACTCTGATATCACTTATTAAAGATTTAGTACCAAATTATTATGGTAGAAAGAAAATAAAATAAAATAAAAAAATAATCAAGTACGTGGATCAGCCTAGAGACTTACCTCCATGGGATATGCAAAGCTTTACTATGAAAGAGAAAAATAGGTACAAGAGAAGAAAACTCACTCTCAACTCACCATACATAAATCTCTCTCAACTAGAAGCTATTCTTACAAAAGCTCTCTCAAAATTTCAAGAAGATCCACAGAAGTTACAAGATGCTCTGCCCTCACAGCCTCCTTGCCGGATGCTATGTACATGTTGCTTCTCTCTCTCATGGGCTGCACGTACTCGATGCTCTGCCAAGCTCCTTTCGATGGTTGTCTAAGCCTCTCTACATACTTCTCATACCACATGCATCATCTTTTTTGCTCCACAGTACCTCAACCCTTTAAATAGGATGAAAATTCTCTTCTCAACAGTTCATAGGAGTTCTAACCGGGCTCTTTCTCCTAATATGAGTCGAACATATCCTTGATGGAGTCTTAAAATATTTTTTGATCTTCAAATCATGATCGCAATCCTCCATGGCCACTGAATCCTGTGGTCCACACGAAACTTCCGTAGATCCCTTGGATTAATCACAATCCGAGTCCAAATAAAAAAGATCCCATTATGTTCTGTTCGTCTCCATCAAGTTGGCTCGGTCAGGGATCGAGCTGGCTCGACTGCATCTCATCCAGACTTCTACTATCTATCTTTCTGAGAGAGCCGGCTCAATCTCAATCCGAGCCGGTTCGACTGCGTATCAGAGCCGACCTGACTGCAATGCTGGAAACTAATTTTTTTCTTATTATGGATCAAATTTGAGACGTCAAATTCTAACAATCTCCATTTTGACTCGACATTCAGCCTCCACCTAACTTTAAGAGCTTGTGATCCATCTTCCCCCATGTCTTGGAGCATGCCTGCTGATCATGGATGGACAAACATGGGAGTTGAGTCAGACCACTCGATTTCATCTTTGTCATGGGCTATGTCCACTTTGATCAAAGATTTGCTCGAAAAATTCTCCTACGGTAATAGAAACTTCACTCTGCGACATCGTCTCTCGTTCTTTCGAGTCTCTCATCTCATGTCCGATCCATCTCCATCTGAAGCTCCATCTTGCACTGGGCTTTCTCTGACTCCTGAAGCTCCACCTCATACTGAACTTTCTGCCAGATAGTAATGTCCTCTTATCTTCTTTTTTTTCTTCAATATCATCCTATCACCGTGTATGATCTTCAGGATTCCATCACTAGCTACTCACCTGTAGTTGTTTAAATCCAATCTGCTCAGTGAGATAAGATTTAATCTAAAATTAAATATGTATCGAACCTCTCTAATCTTCTCACTGCACCATCATGTGTCTTCTAGCTGACCGTCTCGATGTCTCTGATCGTACAGCTCGATCCATCCGACAAATAAACAGTGCCATCATTATTCTTCAAAAAGTCAAACTACTTCTTTCTATAATAAATATGATATATGCATGCAGAATCTAAAATCCACTGCTAAAAAAAATTAGATACCTCATCAGATATCTCCAGGATATCATCCTCTGACTCGCTACTGACCGTCGCTGCAGTAGCCCTCATTCGATCCTTGAGTTATGGGCAATCCTTAACTCGATGCCCTAACTCATCGCACCTGTAGTATTTGATCTTGCTAGGATCCTTCTTCTTGGATCTGCATCATCCTCCTTATGATTATATGTCGCTCCGTCTACTGCCTCCTACTCCTTCAGAAATCATCAAAGCTGAGCTATCATCATCTGAGCTTGAAGCTGGATTCTCTCTCCTAAGAATCTCATTCTGGAGTATCGCTACAGTGACCTCATCCATCTTGATGGTGCTCTTTTTCACTAAAAAAGCAGTCATCAAAGATTCATACGAAGGAGGAAGCGATGCTAGCAAGACCAATGCTCTGATCTTCTTCTCAACTTTTTTATCAATGCTGAGCAGATCGATAAAGATCTTCTGAAAGTTGGATAGACGATCCCATACGCTCCGACCTTCGTTCATCCACAACTGGTAGAACTGCCTCTAAAGAAATAGCATATTGATGAGCGACTTCGCCATGTACAACTTCTCAAGCTTCGATCATAACACCATCAAAAAAATCTCGTTAAGTACATAGATCACCACATCATTCGCTAGATATAAGTGGATCATGCTCATCGCCTGCATCTGGATCTGCTTCCAATTCTTCACCTCTATGGTGGCTGGCATCTTGTCATACAAGAGAATGTCGATCAATCCATGTTGGATGAGGACATTCTTTATCCTTGCTTACCATAAGAAGAAATTGTTCTTTCCATCGAATCTGTTAATCTCCACCTTGATTATGCTTGTCTTCTCCATATTCTTCAATCTCTATCCACTGCTACAATCTGCACTTCGGTACTATCTGGCTCTGATACCAATTATTATGGTATCAACTCGCTCTGATACCAAACTATTAGAATATCAGCTACTCTAATATCATTTATTAAGGATCTAGTATCAAATTATTACGACAGAAAGAAGAAAAAAATAAAATAAAAGAATAATAAAGTACATGGATCAGCCTGAAGGCTTGCCTCAATAGGGCATGCAAAGCTTTACTATGAAAAAGAAAAATATGTACAAGAGGAGAAAATCCATTTTTAACTCACCGTACATAAATTTTTCTCAACTAGAAGCTATCCTCATAAAAGTTCTCTCAGAATTTTAAGAAGATCCACATAAGCTACAAGATGCTCTACCCTCACAGCCTTCTTATCGGATGCTATGCACCCATTGCTTCTCTCTTTCACAGACTGCACGTACTCGACGCTCTACCAAGCTTCTCTCGATGGCTGTCTGAGCCTCTCTACATACCTCTCATGCCATACACGCCATCTGTTTTGCTCCACAGCACCTTAGCCCGTTAAATAGGATGAGAATCCTCTTCTCAATAGTTCGTAGGAGTCCTAATAGAACTCTTCTCCTAATCTGAGTCGAACATATTCTTGATAGAGTTGGAATATTTTCTGACCTTTAGATCATGATCGCAATCCTTCATAGCTGCTAGATCCTATGGTCCACATGCAACTCCCATAGATTTCTTGGATTAATCACAATCCAAGTCCAAATAAAAAAAATTTTGTCGTGTTCTATTCACCTCCATCGAGCCAGCTCGATCAGAAATTGAGCTGGCTCAACTGCATCTTGTCCAAACTTCTATCTATCTGTCTGTCTGAGAGAGCCAGCTCGACTGTGATTTGAATCGGCTCGACCATGTATCAGAGTCAATCTGACTGCGATGCTGAAAATTGATTCTCTTCTTACTGTGGATCGAATTTGAAATATCAAATTCTAACATGGACGTGACTCAAGTGCTCCTTCTCGATTCTGATGAAGAGGATGGGTCAGCTGAGGATGTTATGACCGATCACTTGGCTCCGAATGAAGTGGCTCCTACTTTAATTCCAAAGGGGAGGACTTTACAGCCTTCCCCGACTGAAGAAGAGATGGCATTGGCAATGGCCATTATTAATGCGGTCATTATCGATGACTGATCTATTTTTCTTTCTTTTTGGATTTTATCATCGGATAAATCCAACTTTTGTATTTTGGCTTCGGCCAATTTTTGTAGATATTTTTATATGAATGAAATGGATAGAAATTTTTTCAAGTATTATGTTTTTCTATATAATGTGTCAAGATTGTTAAAGTATTGAAAATTTTTCTAAGTACTATTGACTCCTTTTCTTTAAATATTTATTTATCAAATACTAAGTCGGATAGTCGATGAATATGCTGTCTGATCAAATTTTAATCAGTTGGACTTTAGGCATAAAGTTCATTCATGTTTGATAAATGGGCAAGCCAAATATCCTTCGACTGATCGAAGTCAAGTCGGTATGTTCCCATCAAGTGGGCATAAAATTTCTCTTAACTTCGATTGAGTTGGCATAATATTTAACCATGGTTAAGCTAACGTATTTTGCCAAGCCATGGCTTAGTCGGCATAAATTTTTATTTTGCTATAGTTAAATCGACATGTCGTCTAATCATTCGATTATGAGTCGGGAAGATTATTATTCAAGGTAAGTCATAGGATTGTTGCTTGCTGGCCGACGATAGGTCAACCTTCTATGTCATATCACTGATTAGACATAACTTAGTCGGGTCAAAGAGAAGTTGAATCTCGATATTTCTATTTTATTTAAATATTACGATAACTTTACTGATAATACATCTTTAAATTATCTATATTTCAAGTTCAAAAAATTGTTATCCCATTAAGAGTCTCGAGTCGATAGGCACCCGGACGAAGTATTTCGGTCACTTTGTATGGTCCTTCCTAATTTAAAGATAGTTTTTCTTGATATAGGTGTTTAGAAACTTTTGCTTTTCTCAAGACTAAATCTTTAAGAAGAAATATCTTTGACTTGATCTTTGCATTGTAATATCGCATGACTCTCTATCGGTACACAGCCATCCGAATTTGAGCTTCTTGTCGAACCTCTGGAAGCAAATCTAAGTCGGCTCTTCTTATTTTAGAGTTATTTGGTTCGGTGTAATGCCCAACTCTCATAGTCGGCAAATCGATTTCTACTAGAATTACTGCTTTAGTCCCATGTGCTAAATTGAATGGCGACTCTCTCGTTGGAACTCGAGAGGTTGTCCAATATATCCATAAAATTGAATGTAGCTTTTCTACCCAAAAATCTTTTGCTTCGTTCAATCGGGATTTCAGTCCATGTAAGATTGTCCGATTCATAACTTTCGCTTCACCGTTGGATTGAGGGTGGCCGATAGATGTCAACTTATGTGCGATATAAAAATTTGCATCAAATTTTCTGAAGTTTTGATTATCGAATTACCGACCAATGTCAGTGATGATAGTGTACGGTAGCCTAAATCGATAAATGATTGATTTTTGAACAAAGTTTTTCATTTTGCTTTCGGTGATTTGTGCTAGTGGTTCGGCTTCTATCCATTTGGTGAAGTAATCTACTATGATCATCAAAAATTTTCTCTGACCAGACGCTGGTGGGAATGGGCCAAGAATGTCCATTTTTCACTATGCGAATGGCCATGGTGCAACGATAGACGTCAGTTAATTTATCGATTGATATTGAATGTTAGCATATTTCTAACATGGATCACATTTTGGAACAAGATCAGCTGCATCTTTTCTCATAATCGACAATAATATCTGTTGACGCAGAATCTGATCATTGCCAAAATCCACTGGAGTGGAGGTCGATGAGGTTGCCATCGGAGACCTACAAAATAAAGTTCCATCCGGAGCCGGTGGGGGGGTGGCTCCGAAAGGACCCTCCAATGATCAAGTCAGCTCTGGCCAATAGGAATGAAGTGCTCGAAAATGAGTTCCGCTGAGCTTAGAGAAGAAGATGAGAGCTTAGAGCTTAGATATTAGAGTTAGCATATCTGGAGGATCCTTTATAAGTGGAGCTTAATTGATGGTGGCGGCCATACCATCTAGTAGTGAGCCGTTGGGGCCGCATGGAGTTCGGTACGAAGAGGAAGGCATCATCAGGTGGATAGTGACAGCCATACTGGTAGGTCACGGGCCATATGGGATTGATTACGGAGAGTGATGTTGTCAGTAGTGGTAGCCATGTCGTCTGGTCTCGTCGCCTGTTGCAGACTGATGACGATAGTTCGTCCAAAGGAGTTTGAACTTATAGAAAAGTTCGATCGAAGGAAAAGCTCGGAAGGAGCTCGACCGTAGAGGAGTTCGGTCGGCTGAAGGGGATGTTTGGGAGAAGTTCGGCTTCTGAAGAAATTCGATTGAAGAGGAAGCTTGGAGGGAGTTCGACTCCTACAAGCGCCTGACTGGAATGACGTGGAGAGAGTTTGGCTCTTGTGGAAGTCTGACTGAAGCTCGATGGTTGAGGAGTTCGGCTAAAACCCGACCGCTGGGAGTCCGAAGGAGCTCGACCGCTAAGTAGTTCGAAGAAGCTCGGTCGCTAAGAGTTCAACCGGCTGTAAGAGTTCGGCCAAGACCCATCCACTGAAGCTCTTCCGTGGCTACTGGCCACATCAGGCTGGGCACCGAACTTAACTTCGGTAGGAGCGAGGTTTATCCCCAATAATAGTCTCTCCTACTCTCGAGTTCGAAATTCGAGAAAAAGGAGTGTAGAAAAGGCGACTGCCGAAGTCCTCTTTTGGGCTCCGTGCTGGTTCAGGTCGAAGCTTGGAGGAAAGATTTTATCTCCAGCCAAAGTTAATATCGAAGTTGAGGCCCGAGAGAGATCTCATCTCCAATCGAGGTTGAGGTAGACTTCGTCTGCTGCGATCGAGGTCGGAGGTTGAGCTCCTCAGGGGCGATATTGTCTCCAGCAGCCGAGGTTAATACGGGCACTCGAGAGAGATCTGATCTCAGGACGAGGTTATCTCCGATCTTATCTCTGGCCGAAATTATCTCGGCCGCTCGAGAGAGATCTTAACTCCAGCCGAGGTTGAAGTTAAAGCTCTCCAGCCGAGGTTGACATGGTCGCTCGAGGGAGATCTTATCTCCTTCGGTCGAGGTTGATGCAGGCTCTCGAAGGAGATCTTATCTCCTACAGCTGAGCTTGGCCCGGATGCTCGGGGGAGATCTTATCTCCTACTAAGGTTGGTTTGGTCGATCGGAAGAGATCTTATCTCTGGCCGAGGTTGTCAATGATCGCTTGGGCGAGATCTTATCTCTAGCCAAGGTTGATTCGATCGCTCGGAAGAGATCTTATCTCTAGCTGAGGTTATCAACGATCGCTCGGGAGAGATCTTATCTCTAGCCGAGGTTGTTGCTCACATTAGGATGAGGTTCTCCTCCTATTCCTAATGGACTGTGGGGGCACATAAGGGCCGTTGTCAGAGCCTCTCCCCCCATCTCGTCCTTTGTGAACGAGGCCTTCGCTCGAGAGAGATCTTTTCTCTAGCCGAGATTGACTCGGTCGCTCGAGAGAGATCTTATCTCTGGCTGAGGTTGTCCACGGTCGCTCGGAAGAAATCTTATCTTTTAACTGTGGTTGTTGCTTCTATTAGAACGAAGTTCTCCTCTTGTTCCTAATGGGCTGTGGGGGCACATAAGGGCCGCTGTTAGGGTCTCTCCCCCATCTCATCCTTTGTGAATGAGGTCTTCACTCGGGAGAATCTTATCTCTAGCCGAGGTTGACTCGATCGCTCGAAAGAGATCTTATCTCTAGTCGAGGTTGTTGCTCGCGTTAGGATGAGGTTCTCCTCCTGTTCCTAACGGGCTGTGGGGGCACATAAGGATCGCTGCCAGGATCTCTCCCCCATCTCGTCCTTTGTGAATGAGGCCTTCGCTCGAGAGAGATCTTATCTCTAGCCGAGTTGACTCGATCGCTCGGAAGAGATCTTATCTCTAGCCGAGGTTATCCACGGTCACTCGAGAGAGATCTTATCTCGAGTCAAGGTTGTCAATGGTCGCTCGGGAGAGATCTTATCTCTAGCCGAGGTTGTCAACGATCGCTCAGAAGAGATCTTATCTCTAATCGAGGTTGTTGCTCATGTTAGGACGAGATTCTCCTCTTATTTTTAATGGACTATGGGGGCACATAAGGATCGCTGTTTGGGCCTCTTCCCCCATCTCATTCTTTGTGAATAAGGCCTTCATTCGGGAGAGATCTTATCTCTAGTCGAGGTTTATCCACAGTCGCTCGGGAAAGATCTTATCTCTAGCCGAGGTTGACTCGATCACTTGGAAGAGATCTTATCTCTAGCTGAGGTTGTTGCTCGCATTAGGACGAGATTCTCCTCCTATTTCTAATGGACTGTGGGGGCACATAAGGGCTGCTGTCTGGGCCTCTCCTCCCATCTCGTCCTTTGTGAACGAGGCCTTCGCTCAAGAGAGATCTTATCTCTGATCGAGGTTGTCATCGATCACTCGGAAGAGATCTTATCTCTGGCCGAGGTTGACTCAGTCGCTCGAGAGAGATCTTATCTCTAGCTGAGGTCGACTCAATCACTCGAGAGAGATCTTATCTCTGATCGAGATTGTCAACGGTCGCTCGGAAGAGATCTTATCTCTAACCGAGGTTGACTCGATCGCTCGAAAGAGATCTTATCTCTGATCGAGATTGTCCACAGTCGCTCGAGAGAGATCTTATCTCTAGTAGAGGTTGATTCGATCATTCAAAAGAGATCTTATCTCTGATCGAGGTTGTCCACGATCGCTCAGAAGAGATCTTATCTCTAGCAAAGATTGACTCAGTCACTCGAAAGAGATCTTATCTCTCGCCGAGGTTGTCAACAGTCGTTCGGAAGAGATCTTATCTCTAGCTGAGGTTGTTGCTCGCGTTAGGATGAGGTTCTCCTCCTATTCCTAACGGGCTGTGGGGGCACATAAGGACCGCTGTCAGGGCCTCTCCCCCCATCTCATGCTTTGTGAATGAGGCCTTCACTCGAGAGAGATCTTATCTTTAGTCGAGATTGTCAACGGTCGCTTGGAGAGATCTTATCTCTAGTCGAGATTGTTGCTCCCATTAGGATGAGGTTCTCCTTTTATTCCTAACGGGCTGTGGGGGCACATAAGGGCCGCTGTCAGGACCTCTTCCTCCATCTCATCCTCTGTGAATGAGGCCTTCACTTGAGAGAGATCTTATCTCTAGCCGAAGTTGACTCGATCGCTTGAGAGAGATCTTATCTCTAGTCGAGGTTATCCACGGTCGCTCGGAAGAGATCTTATCTCTAGCCGAGGTTGTTGCTCGCGTTAGAACGAGGTTCTCCTTCTATTTCTAACGGGTTGTGGGGGCACATAAGGACCACTGTCAGGGCCTCTTCCCTCATCTCGTTCTTTGTGAACGAGACCTTCGCTCGGAAGAGATTTTATCTCTAGCCGAGGTTGTCAATGGTTGCTCGGAAGAGATCTTATCTCTTACCGAGATTGACTCGATCGCTCGAGAGAGATCTTATCTCTGGTCGAGGTTATCCACGATCGCTCGAGAGAGATCTTATCTCTAGTCGAGATTATTGCTCGCGTTAGGATGAGATTCTCTTTCTATTTCTAATGGACTATGGGGGCACATAAGGGCCACTGTCAGGGCCTCTCCCCCATCTCGTCCTTTATGAACGAGGCCTTCGCTCGTAAGAGATCTTATCTCTAGCCGAGATTATCAACGGTCGCTCGAGAGAGATCTTATCTCTAGTCGAGGTTGTTGCTCGCGTTAGGACGAGGATTCTCCTCCTGTTCCTAACGAGCTGTGGGGGCACATAAGGACCGCTGTCAGGGCCTCTCCCCCATCTCGTCCTTTGTGAATGAGGCCTTTGCTCGGAAGAGATCTTATCTCTGATCGAGATTATCATCGATTGCTTGGGAGAGATCTTATCTCTAGCCGAGGTTGAAGGTCTTTGACCTGCTCGTGTTAGGATGAGGTTCTTCTCCTATTTCTAACACGGCAACTATCGACTGCTTCTTCTCTGTCATCATATTTTTGCACCTAGAAATAATATTATTAAAAAAAAAGAATTTTATTGAAAGAAAGTTACTGGCAACGCATTTTCGAGTTCCTTGTGTTTCAGGGTCGTGGTAGCGTTATTTCTCCGCATTTCTTCATTCGGACGACCTTTTCTATTTCACGCTGGCCTCCTCAATTTGGAGCATGCTTCTCTCGATGTTGGGAGGTGTCGAATCGTCGATGTACTAAGTTCCTCCCCGGGATAATGCTGATGATGCCGTGAGGTGGCCGACCTTATCGTTTCTGATTACGACAGCACCCTTAGCCGATCTTCTCCTGTAGAAAAAATTTATCCAGTCGCTCCTTTCTGACGAGCTTCTCAATTTCGTCTCAGAGCTGGATGCATTCCTCAGTGTCATGACCGTGGTCGCGATGGTAGAGGCAGTACTTGCTTCGATCGTGCTTGTTCGGGGGAGACCATAATCCTTCTGGTCTTGGCAGCTGGTTCTTAACTTCGGTAAGAATCTGAGTTCGAAGAGCATTGAGGGAGGCATAGTCGCGGAACCTTTTGAAAGGAGGGCTTCTTTGCGCCCCTCTGTCGGGGCTTCCTCGATGGCGAGCTCAAGGAGTTCGGGCCCGCCTGCTTTCGGAGGGAGTCCGTGAGCACGGTCGAACTTTGCTCGGCTCTCCATCGTCCGCCAGCCGCTCTCTCAAGGCTTCTTCATCCTTCAACTTGAAGGCTTCTTCCGTACGGGCATATCTCTCGGCCCGAGCCAGTAGATCGACAAAGTTTCTGGGATATTTTTTTTTATAGGGAGAACAGCAAGTTATTTTTCTGAAGGCCGCCCTTGAGCGCGGCCATCGCAACAGACTGGTCCAAGTTTCAGACCTCCAATGTCGCGACATTAAACCATGTGACATAAGCTCGGATGGATTCTCCTCGCTTCTGCTTGACATTCATCAAAAAATTCGAACCTCGATGCGGACGTCGGTTGCTGATGAAGTGAGCTGCGAACTGACTACTCATCTGATCAAAAGAAAAGATCGTACTCGACTTCAATATCGAGTACCAATTTCTAGCTACTTCCTTTAAGGTAGATGGAAAAGCTCAGCATAGTATGGCGTCTGAAGCACCGTGGAGTAGCATCATGGTATGGAAGGCCTTCAGATGATCAACTGGATCAGAAGTTCCATCGTAGCTTTTCAGTTGAGGGAGCTCAAAGTTTGGTGGAACGGATTCTTACATAATTCGGAGGGAGAAAGAAGGTTCGACGTGGACGTCGGCATGATGAGCTAGGGTGACGTGGCCGAGCTCTTCAATCCGTCGGTCAATCTTCCATAGTTTGTAATCAAGGACGTCATCTTGATTGCAGATCTTGAGGGACTTTCGATTACAAATAGGGAAGGTCTCCCCCAGAAGAGAACTATGATCCGAACATGGATCCTCGGCTCTCTATTTTCTCTTTTCAGGGGCGACGACCCTGGTAGTCTTCTTTGGGGCCGATTTTCAACATTCTGATGGTGGGTTTTCTGGTGGAGTCGCCATCGGGGGCTGCTGTATGGCCTGCATTACCTCCGTGAGGCCACAGACCTATCGGACAAGTAGGTTGAGCTGCTTCACATCCACCGTGGGTACAGGTAGAACCTGAGCTGCCGGGACTGAAGTAGGAATAGATGGATCTGGATGGGATCGGGCCACGGCAGCTGCCGAGTGCCGAGTCGAAGCTCTCTTGGGAGGCATTTTCTCCTGGAGAAAAAACTCTAGTGAGGAAGAAGAGAGATCTCCGAAGAGAGAAAAATCATCGCCGAGCACTCCTTTAAGAACAAGAGAACCTCGAAGGTTCAAGTCCTTCCTCTAGCGCCAATCTATTGACACAGAATCCGATCATCGTCAGAATCCACTGGAGTGGAGGTCGATGAGATCGCCATCGGGGATCTGCAAAATAAAGTCTCATCCGAAGTCGATGGGAGGGTGGCTCCGGAAGGACCCTCCGACGATCAAGTCAGCTCTGGCCAACAGAAATGGAGTGCTCGAGAATGAGTTCCACTGAGCTTAGAGAAGAAGAGAAGAGCTTAGAGCTTAGAGATTAGAGTTAGTATATCTGGAGGATCCTTTATAGGCAGAGCTTAATTGATGGTGGCGGCCATACCGTCTGGTAGCAAGCCGTTGGGGCCGTATGAAGTTCGGTATGGAGAGGAAGACGTCATTAGATGGATAGTGATAGCCATACTGACAGGTCACGGGCCATATGAGACTGGTTATGGAGAGTAGTGTCGTCAGTAGTGATGGCCATATCGTCCAATCTCGTCATCTGTTGTAGACTGATGGCGACAGTTCGTCCAGAAGAGTTTGGACTTGTAGGGGAGTTCGGTCGAAGGAGAAGCTCGGGAGGAGCTCGGCCATAGAGAAGTTCGGTCGACTGAAGGAGATGTCTGGGAGAAGTCCGGCTCCTGAAGAAATCCGATCGAAGAGAAAGCTTGGAGGAAGTTCGACTCTCGCAGGCGTCTGGCTGGAACGATGCGGAGAGAGTTTGGCTCTTATGGAAGTCTGACTGAAGCTCGGTGGTTGAGAAGTTCGGCTAAAGCCCGACCGCTAGGAGTCCGAAGGAGCTCGACCGCTAAGCAGTTTGAAGAAGCTCGACCGCTAAGAGTTTGGCCAGTTGTAAGAGTTCGGTCAAGATCCATCCACTGAAGCTCTTTCGTGGCTACTGGCCGCATCAGGTTGGGCACCAAACTTAACTTCGGCAGGAGCAAAATTTATCTCCAACAATATCCTTGGCGCAGCACTTTGTAGACCAGTGACTTTCCTCCTAAGTAATTTTCACAAATTTCTTCATGGACTTTTCGAAGAGCATAGTCGGCATCAGTTGGTCCTAAGCATTTGAGCAAAGGCAAAGAGAAGGATCTTTTATAAAGATGTCCATTTATCAGAACATATTGAGAGACGGTCCATCGTAGATGCTTAGCTTTCGAAGATTCATTGGATAGTGTTCCATCGATGAGATATTTGATAATTGGATCCATCCAATTGGTTCATCATTTATTTGTAACACTTCTTCAACTTTGTCAATACTTGTTGTTCAAGATATTCAATGAACATTCGGTCAAGTATGTCAAAAAATATTATCGTGAGTCGAGAGAGTGCGTCGGCTCGAGCATTTTTTATTCTTAAAATGTAAGAAATTTTGAAGTGTTTGAAAGTTGATATGAGATCCTTAGCTCTCTGAAGATATTTTATCATAGTCGGATCTCGAGCTTTAAATTCGCTTTTGATATGTTCGACTATTAATTATGAGTTAGTAAAAATCTTCAGCTTATTTACTTCGAGCTCTTTAGCAATCTTCAAGTCGACTAACAGTGCTTCGTATTTGGCTTGATTATTGGATGCTTTGAAATTAAATCGAAGAATGTATTCAGTAACAGTTCCTTCGATATTGACGAGGATGAGACTGGCCCCACTTTCTTGAGCATTGGATGCTCTATCTACATGTAGTATCCATGTTGGACTAGAGTCGATCTTAGGTCCTTTCTTTATTTTTGATTTTTCATCGATTTCTTGCTTTGATTTATCGTCGGTTGCTGTACATTCAATGATAAAATTGGCTAACACCTGTGCCTTCATTGATGATCGTGGGCAATATTGGATATCAAATTCACTAAGTTTGATCATCCATTTTGCCATTCTTCCTGAAGTATATAGTCGATGTAGGATCGCCTTCAATGGTTGATCAGTTAACACTGTGATTGAATGGATTTGAAAGTATGGTTGGAGACGTTGTGCCAAAATAATTGAAGTATAGATCAGTTTTTCAACCCTCGAATATTAGACTTCAGCGTTATGAAGCACTTTGCTGGCATAATAGATTGGTTGTTGAATTCAGTTTTCATCTTTTTGAATAAAAACTAAATTTACTGCTTCTACCGACGTAGCAATGTAGAGATATAATATTTCTTCTACTTTTGATTTTGCAAGCAGTGGTGGAGACATCAGATATCTCTTCAAGTTTTCAAAGGATTGTCGACATTCATCCGACCATGAAAAATTCTTCGCTTGTTGTAAAATTTTGAAGAATGGTAGACATATCTCTATCGATTTTAAGACAAATCGACTGAGTGCAGTGATTCTACTATTCAACTATTGTATCTCTTTCTTGAAAGTTGGGTGCTTCATATCGATAATGACCTTTATTTTTTCTAGGTTAGCTTCGATTTCACATTACGACACAAGAAATCCCAAAAATTTTTCGGCAGTTATGTCGAAAGCACACTTAGTCGAATTCAGTTTCATCCGATGTTGTCGAAGTGTGTTGCAGGCTTCTTCTAGATCTTGAATATGATTATTAGCTTGAATGCTTTTTACCAGCATATCATCAATATAAACTTCCATATTTCGTTCGATTTGATCTTTGAATACCTTGTTGACCAATCGTTGATAATTCATTCTAGCATTTTTCAAATCTAATGGCATTACTCTATAGCAGTAAATGCCTTTGTCGGTTACGAAGACCATATGTTCTTCATTTTTCAGTGCCATTCGGATCTGATTGTAATCCATGAAGGCATCCATGAAGGTTAAAAATCAATGTCCTGATGTTGCGTCGACTAACTGATTAATCTTCGATAAGGAGAAGCTATCTTTTGGACAGATCTCATTTAGATCGGTATAGTCGATGTAGATTCATCATTTTTCATTAGCTTTTCATACCATTATGACATTAGCCAACTAATCGAGATTATGTGTTTTCCTGATGAAATCAGCAGTAAGAAGTGTATCTACCTCTTCATCAATGGCTTTTTTGTCTTTTAGGGGCAAATGGTCTTTTCTTTTGTCTTATTGGCTTAACATTCGGATTGATGTTCAGTCGATGAGTTATTATTTCTAGAGGAATGCCTGGCATATCAGTTGCTGACCATGCAAATACGTTGGCATACATACATATCTATACATACATACATACATACATACATACATACATATATATATATATATATATATATATATATATATATATATATATATATATATATATATATATATATATATATATACATATACATACATATATATATATATATATATATACATATACATACATATGTATATATATATATACATATACATACATATGTATATATATATATACATATACATACATATGTATATATATATATATATATACATATATATGCAAATACGTTGGCATACATACATATCTATACATACATACATACATACATACATACATACATACATACATACATACATACATATATATATATATATATATATATATATATATATATATATATATATAGACACACACACACATACATACATACTATATATACATACATACATACATACATACATACATATATATATATACATACATACATACATATATATATATATACATACATACACACACATACATACATACATACATATATACATATATATATATATATATATATATATATATATATATATATATATATATATATATATATATATATATATATATATATATATATATATATATATATATATATATATATATATATATATATATATATATATATATATATATATATATATATATATATATATATATATATATATATATATATATATATATATATATGTATGTATGTATGTATGTATGTATGTTATCCGTATCTACTCCTAGCTTACTTTAAGTATTTTTTATAAGATTTTTTCTCATTTGATTTTAATCTGATTGGATGAAATCTATTTTATTCAGATCGAATTAAATGGTCAATCTTACGTACCGGAGATACTTATCAAATTTAATACTAATTATTTTATTTCTAAAATCTTTTTTAGCCAGGAAGAAAAATAAAAAACAGGCCTAAATGAAAGTACCCGTATGAAACCATCGCACCGGAACTGCATTCCAACCAGTAATCGCACGCTCGCACCGGGAGCCAAAAGACCTATTAAATAAATAAATAAACTAAGCAATAAGGTGATCAGTATCCAATGACGAATCACGATTGTCCGTCTGGTCAGATCTGAGGCACCGGCATAGCTCAATTGAGTGGTCGCTCCCGTTAACAGACTCAACACAGCTCAAACTACTGTTATCGTATTATGATTTGCCGAATTACATGTTGCCATCTTTTCCGTTTAGTCGGGCGCAAAATCCGCGCCCGTAAAAGCACGAGAAACGCTCGCCCCCTAAAGAGTAAAGATACGCGTGGTCATACGTCCATGTGGGTGCCGACTTTAAGGTTGCTGTGGGGTCTCAGTATTGCATGCACCAGGTGCAGTTGGACCGCGCCAGATCCCACGGTGGATAACACGCCACGTTACCCCTTATATCGCCCCAATTCCCGACTGCGCTCCATCCACCGTGGTCCGTGTACATGCTAATTTGTCCTGGTTCCCTTGGACCTGGTGCGTGCAATAATTTCTCCTGTTTTGGTGACACGTAATAAAAGGTCACCTCCCAGTTGAGGTGTGCGGTGTGCGTCTACGCTGGAAGATAACTAAGTACAAATCCCCCACTTCCGTTTACATTTACCCCGTGGTACCTCCTTCTTCGTCTACGTCTCCAGATCCTCTCTTCTCTCTCAGCGAGGCGTCCCTCTCCCCGAGATCGAGATGGGGAACCTCGGGGGGATCGCCATCGTCCTTCTATCAGGTCTCCTCCTTCTCCTGTCGGCGGAAGCCTTCTACCTCCCCGGCGTCGCTCCTCGCGGCTTCCAGCAGGTGATTTCTTCTGGCGATTTTGATCGAATGAGTGCGGATCTAGCTAGGTTCTACGTTCTGAATCATTCTTTTTCGCGGATCCGTCCTTTGAATGCTTGGATTTATAATTCTCGCGACACGTTGTGCGATTCGTTAACCATCCTGATGGATTGTTGTATTATTATACAAGCATCTAAGGAAATCAGGGCCAGAAAATTATGTTTTGGGGGTTGAGATGTCTTATTTTGATTAGAGAATTATATTTGGATGTATTATTGCTCCTATACTGCTCTTTTGCTTGAGGGTTTTAGTTTTCTTGTCTTAATCACAGCATTAGGTTAGGCTGGATTTTCGCTCTTGCGTTGCTTTTCCAGTGTACATAGGGCCGTTCATAGTTTTATATGAATGCTCGAAAGATATGATCATAGACACGTTGAATTGTCATGTTTAATGCCTGGTCATCGAGTTTTAAGTCTCGTGATATACCGCTGTCGATTATTTATAGCTTTGTTCCATGTGATACATGTTTTGGTGATCGTTATGCATTTATTTGATCTGTTCGCCTCTCTTATTTTGATTTTGGGAATAATGTTGATAATGGTTTGTTTTTTCGTTTTTTCCTGCATTGGAGATTTTATGGATTTGAACTAGGGGAGTTATAAGACCGTAACATTCACTGACATTATAAAAAATGTTTATATTATTTCGTTTGTGAGTCGTAATTACGTGGTGCAACCCTCTCTTTCAGTTAATCTTTTAGCTTGGTTTTTCGGTACTGGGATGGCGAAGCTCTTTCCCAAAGACTTCTTCCTGGATTACCATCTATTCTGCACTCTCTCTCTCTCTCTAATCACGGATTTTGGATTCCTGAAAGGCTGCAACCTCTTGGTCTTTTCCCTTTTTGTGAAACAAATTTTAATTTATGTAGGACATTTTGCATTTTAACCATTGCCACGTGTTGGTGCAGAAACTGATCGTTGCCGAATTCGGCTGGAGTGGAGGAGGACGAGGTCATCGCCGGGGACCTGTAAAACAAAGTCCCGTCTGAAGCCGGTGGGAAGTGGCTCTGGCAAGATCCTCCGACGATCAAGTCAGCTTTTGCCAACAAATATGGAGTGCTTTGGAGTGAGTTCCGCAGAGTTTAGAGAAGAAGAGGAGAGCTTAGAGCTTAGAGATAGCATATCTAGAGGGTCATGTTTATAGGCAGAGCTTGATTGATGGTGACGGCCATACCGTCTGGTAGCGAGCCGTCGGGGTTACATGGAATTCGGTATGGAGAGGAAGGCGTTGTCAGGTGGACAGTGGCAGTCATATCGGTGGGTCGTGGGTCGCATGAGGCTGGTTACGGAGAGAGTGACATCGCCAGTAGTGGTGGCCATGTCATCCGGTTGCGGGCCGCATGGAGTTGGTTACGGAGAGAGTGGCGTCGCCAGATTGGTAGTGAAGGTCATACCGCCGAGGTCCAACAGCCGTAGCTTGAGAAAGCAGGCGTTGGTTGGTGGACTCGGACGTATACCAATTTTAAAGGAGTTCGGCCGAAGGGGGAGCTCGGAAGGAGTTCGGCTCCTGTGGAAGTCCGACTAGAGCTCGACCGTCAAGAAGCTCGGTCGGAGTGCAACCGCTGAGGAGTTCGGTCGAAGGGGGAGCTTGGAAGAAGTTCGGCTCCTGAAGAAGTCCAGTCGAAGGGAAAGCTTGGAGGGAGTTCGGCTCCTGCAGGCGTCTGGCTGGAAGGACGCGGAGAGAGTTCGGCTCTTACGGGAGTCCGACTGAAGCTCGGACGCTGAGGAGTTCGGCTAAAGTCCAGTCGCTGGGGAGTTCGGCTAAAGCCCGATCGCTGGGAGTCTGAAGGAGCTTGACCGCTAAGCAGTTCGACCGACTGTAGGAGTTCGGCCAAGACGTGTCTGCTGAAGCTCTTTCGTAGCTACCGACCGTATCAGGTTGAGTACCGAACTGGACTTCAACAGGAGCAGGATTTATCCCCAACAATAGTCTCCCCACTTTCGAGTTGGAAACTCGAAGGGAGGGAGTGCAGAAGAGGCGACTGCTGAAGTTCTCTTCTGGGCTCCGTGCTGGTTCAGGTCGAAGCTCGGGAGGAGATCTCATCTCCAGTCGAAGTTGATACGGGTGCTCGGAAGAGATCTGATCTGCAGGTGGGGTTTGACGCGGTCGCTCGGGAGAGATCTCATCTCTGGCCGAGGTTGTCTCCAATCTTGTCTCTGGTCGAGGTTGTTTCGGTCGCTCAAGAGAGATCTTATCTCCGGTCAAGGTTGTCTCCGATCTTACCTCTGGCTGAGGTTGTCTCGGTCGCTCGGGAGAGATCTTATTTTCTGCGACCGAGGTTGATGCGGGCGCTCAGAGGAGATCTTATCTCCTGTCGAGGTTGATGGAGATCCTGTCTCCTGTAGACTTTGGAGCTCGAGCTTGGACTTTGCTCATGTTAGGACGAGGTTTCTAACGGACTGTGGGGGCACATGTGGACTGTCGTCCGCGCCTCTCCCCCCATCTCGTCTAAGGTGAACGAGGCCTTCGACTTTGCTCGCGTTAGGACGAGGTTCTCCTCTTATTTCTAACGGACTGTGGGGGCACATACGGACCGTCGTTTGTGTCTCTCCCTCCATCTCGTCTAAGGTGAACGAGGCCTTCGACTTTGCTCGCGTTAAGACGAGGTTCTCCTCTTGTTCCTAAAGGATTGTGGGGGCACATACGGACCGTCGTCCGCGCCTCTCCCCCATCTCGTCTAAGGTGAACGAGGCCTTCGATTTTACTCGCGTTAGGATGAGGTTCTCCTCCTATTCCTAACGGGCTGTGGGGGCACATACGGACCGTCGTCCGCACCTCTCCCTCCATCTCGTCTAAGGTGAATGAGGCCTTCGACTTTACTCGCATTAGGACAAGGTTCCTCCTATTCCTAACGGGCTGTGGGGGCACATACGGACCGTCGTCCGCGCCTCTTCCCTCATCTCATCTAAGGTGAACGAGGCCTTCGACTTTGCTCGCATTAGGACGAGGTTCCTTCTATTCCTAACGGGCTATGGGGGCACATACGGACCGTCGTCCGCACCTCTCTCTCCATCTCGTCTAAGATGAACGAGGCCTTCGACTTTGCTCACGTTAGGATGAGGTTCTCCTCCTGTTTCTAATGGGCTACTTTCGCTCGTTTCTTTTCTGTCATCACGTAATTTTTGCACCAGAAGACAATAATGCTGAACGAAGGAGTTTTATTAAAGGAAGTCTACTGGTAATACATCCTCAGGTTTTCTGAGTTCCAAGGTCGGAAAAGCACCATTCCTCCGAGCTTCTTCAGGCGATAGATTTCGGGCCGGATGACCTCCACCACTTCATACGGACCTTCCCAATTTGGGGCGAGCTTCCCTTGACTCTGAGACTGAGAGACGGCGACTCGCCGAAGCACTAGATCCCCCATTCTGAACGTCTTACCCCTAACTCTGGAGTTGTAGTACCGAGTCACCTTCCGTCTGTAGGCTACCATCCGGATGCAGGCCTCCTTCCTTTTTCTTCCAGCAGGTCGAGGTTAACTCTGAGGTCCTGGAGGTTGAGCTGCTCGTTGAAGCCCGCGACTCGTGCGGATGAGAGTTGAAGTTCGATCGGGATAACTGCCTCCGTGCTGAAGGCCAAGGCGAAGGATGTTTCCCCGATCGGCGTCCTTTGAGTAGTTCGGTATGCCCAGAGGACGTGGTAGAGTTCGTCCACCCAAGCCCCCTTTGCCCTATCGAGCCTTGTCCTGATGCCTTGCAGCAGGGTCCGGTTGGTCACCTCAGCCTCTCCGTTGGCTTGTGGGTGAGCCACCAATGTGAAGCAGTGGAAGATGTTCAGTCCTTCGCAGAATTCGACGAACCTTGCCCCAGCGAACTGTCGCCCATTGTCGGTTATAAGGGTTCGGGGCAAGTCGAACCGGCAGACTAGTGACTTCCAAACGAAATCCTGCACCTTGGCCTCGGTAATCTTTGCTAGTGGTTCGGCTTCAATCCATTTGGTGAAATAATCGATCGCAACCAGGAGGAACTTTCATTGCCCGGACGCTGTTGGAAAGGGGCCGAGTATATCCATTTTCAACTGCGCAAATGGCCAAGGTGCGCTGAGCAGAGCAAGCTCGGATGTCGGCTGCCTTTGCACGCTGGCGTTTTTCTGACAGCGGTCGCACTTCTTCACATATTCTATGGAATCGTGAAACAAGGTCGGCCAATAGTACCCCTGTCGAAGTAGTTTTTGCGATAAAAATCTGACTCCTACATGGCTTCCGTAGAGTCCTTCGTGCACATTCCACAGTGCGAGGTCGGCCTCTGAAGGTCGGAGACATCTCAGCAACGGGAGGGAGTACGACCTCTTATACAACTTGCCTTCATATAAAACGTAGCGGAAGGCCTGATTTCTGAGCTTCCGAGCTTCTTTCCGGTCATGAGGAAGGACCCCCTCTTTAAGGTAGGTGACCAACGGGTCGATCCAACTGGGCTCGAGTTTCGTCTGCAGGACGGCCTGAGATTCCTCTGTGGTTGGGCACTTCAAAATTTTCAAAAATACTTCTTTGGGTAGTTTGGTCGGAGCTGAAGTGGCCAACTTGGAGAGAAGATCGGCTCTCGCATTTTCCGCCCTTGGAATATGCTGAATGCCGAAACTGTTGAAGGCCGGGGTCAAATCTCTCACTTTTCCGAGGTATCTCATCATGCTTTCCTTCCGTGCTTCGTAGCTGCCACTAACTTGATCGACCACCAGCTGGGAATCACTGTAGACTTGAAGCTGATCTACTTTTAATTCCCTTGCTATCTTTAATCCGATGATCAGCGCTTCATATTCGGCCCCATTGTTGCTCGCGGAGAATTCGAAGCGTAGCACGTACTCGCCGACGACTCCTTCGGAGCTGACTAAGACCAGTCCTACACCAGCTCCAGCAGAATTGGACGAACCATCCACGTGCAGAGTCCAAGAGCCTTCGGGGAGGTCGCTGCTTTCCCCGGGGAGGTTCGGCTGCGATAGCTCGGCTTTGTCCAAGCTCGGTCTCGCTTTGGTGCCGGTCTCGTTTTGTTCAAGTTCGGCTTTGACTGGAATAGTGCATTATAGCACAAAATCTGCCAGTATCTGGGCCTTGATCGACGATCTGGGTCGGTAGTTGATGTCGAACTCTGTGAGCTCGATTGCCCATTTCGCGATTCTTTTGGAGGCGTTCGCTCGATGAAGGACTGCCTTTATTGGTTGGTCCGTGAGGACCGTTACAATGTGCTCCTGAAAGTAAGGTTGGAATCTCCTGACAGCAATTAGAAGAGAGTAAGTTAGTTTTTCTAACCTAGAGTACCTGGTCTCTGCATCCCTCAGGGCCCGGCTTACGTAGTAGATCGGTCGCTGCGTTTTTGTTTCTTCCTTGACCAGGACTGCCGCCAGGGCCATCGAAGAGACAGCTAGATACAGAAACAATTCTTCTTCGGGTTCGGGCTTTGCCAGCAGTGGGGGTTGACACTCCGCCGTCCAGCAGAAGTCCTTTGGTCATCTGAGAACTTAGAAGAAGGGCATGCATCGTTCGATCGATCTTGAGATGAAGCGATTTAGGGACGCCATCTTCCCGATCAGGTGCTGAACTTTCTTGATTGTCTTCGGAGCAGTCATCTCCCGAATGGCTCGGATTTTCTTGGAATTTGCTTCGATTCCGCATCTCGACATCATGAACTCCAAAAATTTTTCAGAGGTCACACCAAAGGCGCACTTGGTCGGGTTCAGCTTCATCTTGTGCTTTCTGAGTGCACCGAAGGTCTCTTTAAAGTCGGCGAGGTGGTCTGTCGAAGCTCGACTTTTGACGAGCATATCATCCACATACACCTCCATGTTGCGGTCGATCTGCTCCTTGAAGATTTTATTAATCAAACGCTTGTAAGTTGCTCCTGCATTTTTGAGTCCAAATGGCATGATCCTGTAACAATAAAGACCACGGTCAGTAATGAAGGCGGTCTTCTCTTCGTCGTCGGGCGCCATTCGTATCTGGTTATAATCAGAAAAGGCATCCATGAAGGTGAGGAGCTCATAGCCCGAGGTCGTTTCCACCAACTGGTCGATCCTGGGCAGGAGGTAGCTGTCTTTCGGACAGGCTTTGTTCAGCTTTTTGAAGTCGACGCACATCCTTCATTTGTTATTCGCCTTCTTGACGAGGATCACGTTCGAGATCCAGGTCGGATAATTAACCTTCCGGATGAGTCTGGCTTTGAGGAGCTTGTCTACTTCGGTGATCGCTTTCTGCCTCTTCGGGGCGTGGTGGCGCATCTTTTCTCTTATCGGCCGGTGCCTTGGATCGACGGCCAGTCGATGTTCCATGACCTCGACGTCAATCCCCGGCATGTCTGCTGGGGTTCAGGCGAAGACGTCCGCGTTTCTCCTGAGGAAGGCGACGAGCTGCTCCTGAATCTCGTCTGCCAAGTTGGAGCCGATCTATACCGCATGCTTCAAGTTTCCATCATTTAAGGGCACAGAGTCGAGGTCCTCCATAGGCTCGCCTCGCTCCTCAGTGAGGTCGTCGCGGACATCCAGCTCGTCAATAAGATAAGGGTCGGGTTGTTCTCCCTTATGCAGGGCAATTGAGTAGCAGTGCCTCGTCAGAGCCTGGTCTCCTCTGACTTCTCCGACCCCGCGGCTCGTCGGAAACTTCATCTTCAAATAATAGGTTGACACCACCGTCCGAAGTGCATTTAGACTAGGTCGGTCGAGAATCGCATTATAGGCGGATGGAGTCCTCACGACTAGGAAGTCGACTTGCGCTTTGGTCAGTTTTGGGTGTTGCCCTACCGTCACAGCCAAAATTATTATGCCTTCGACTGGTACGGCGTTGCCAGCGAATTCTACCAGCGGAAAATTCATAGGCCCCAAGCGGTCGTCGAGTAGGGACATTTTTAAGAAGGCATCGTAAAACAATACGTCGGCCGAGCTTCCATTGTCCACCAAAACGCGGCGTACATCGTAGTCAGCAATGTTCAAAGAAATTACAACCGCGTCATTATGCGGAAATTGGATCCCCTGGCCGTCCACCTCGGTGAAGGTCAGGAGTTCCATGGTCCTCCGCCTCTTCACCGGTCCCTCGGATCCGCTGGCCTCTCCTTGTTGAAGTCCCTCCGAGATAGTATTGATGATGCCAAGAGGCGGCCGATCTTCTTGCTGGTTTCTCCCACTTGGTGGTAACGCTCTCAGCCGATCTTTCCGCTCTTCAGATCGTCTTCGTAGGAATCGGCCAAGTCTACCTCGCCTGACGAGCTCTTCGATCTCGTCCTGGAGCTGGATGCACTCCTCAGTGTCATGACCATGGTCACGATGGTAGAGGTAGAACTTGTTGGGATTGTGCTTGCTGGGATGGAAACGCATTCTCTCCGATCTCGAAAGTCGTTTCTTGATCTCCATCAGCACTTGGATCTTCGGGGCGTTAAGGGGGGCGTAGTTGTGAAATCGTCGTCGGGGAGAACTTCGGCACTGGGGAGAACCTCGGCGTGCCCTTCCGTCGGAGCTTCCCTGCCTCCGAGCTCGAGGGGGAGTTCGGGCTCGCCCGCGACCAGGGGGAGTTCGGGAACGCGGTCGAGCTTCAATCCGCTTCCTTTCTTCGGCGGGCCTGCCTGGCCCGCTGATTCGCCGCTTGCCGCTGGCTTCATCTTCTTTAGCCTCAAAGGCCTCCTCTACCCGGGTATAACTTTCGACCCGAGCTAGCATGTCAGCAAAATCCCTGGGATGCTTTTTTTCCAGGAAGAACAGCAAGTCATTCTTCTGAAGGCCGTCCTTGAGGGTGGCCATGGCGACTGACTGATCCAGGTTCCGAACCTCCAATGTGGCAGTATTAAACCGGATGATATAAGCCCGGATGGGTTCCCCCTCATTTTGCCTAATGGCCATTAAGGAATTCGAGTCTCGGTGCGGACGCCGACTACTGATAAAGTGGGCCGTGAATTGTTGGCTCGTCTGGTCAAACGATAAGATGGTACTCGGCTTAAGCATCGAGTACCAATTTCTGGCAGCTCCCTTAAGGATAGAGAGGAAAGCCCGGCACAAGATGGCGTTTGGCGCTCCGTAGAGCAACATCGTTGTCCGGAAGGCTTCCAGGTGGTCGATCGGATCGATGGTTTCATCGTAACTCTCGAGCTGCGGAAGCTTGAAGTTCGGCGGGACCGGCTCCTGCATAATTTTCTGCAAAAAGGGAGGGTCAGTACAAATATCATTACCACGGGATGAGGAAGTGTGACGAAGCTCCTCGATTTGCCGGCTCATTTTTAAGAGCCTTCGATCTAAGAGATCTTCACGGTCTTTGATCTCCAAAGTTTTCTGGCAAAAAGGGTGCGAGGCTTCCCCCTAGGTCGAGCCACGGTCCGAGTAGGGGCTCTCCCTCCTTTGCCTTCCCCTTCCGGGGATCGGAGGTCGGGTAGCCTAAGTCGGTCGTTCCTGGGTCAGACCGCACGGCTCTGGAGAGTCGCGCCGGTTGAGTTGGTGCCGGGGCCTGCCGGTGCATGGCCTGCACCGTCTGCACCGCCGTCGTGAGGCCACGAACCTGCTGGACAAGTAGGTTGAATTGTTTGGCATCCACCGCAGCCACAAATGGAACCTGGGCCACCCAGGCTGGAGTGGGAACGAACGGATCTAAACGGGATCGGGCTACGGAGGCCGTCGATCATCGGGTCGAAGCTCTTCTGAGGGGCATTTTCTCTTGGAAAAGAACTCTGGAGAGGAAAGAGGGGGATCTCTGGAGAGAGATCGTCGTTGAGCACTCCTTTAAGAATAAGGGGGCCTCAAGAACACCTCAAGAACAGAGGCGCCCTTCCTCTAGCGCCAAATCTGTTGGTGCAGAAACTGGTCGTCGCCGGATCCGGCTGGAGCGGAGGAGGACAAGGTCGCCGTCGGGGACCTACAAAACAAAATCCCGTCCGGAGTCGGTAGGGGGTGGCTCCGGCAGGACCCTCCGACGATCAAGTCAGTTTTTGCCAACAGATATGGAGTGCTCTAGAGTGAGTTCCGCAGAGCTTAGAGAAGAAGAGGAGAGCTTAGAGCTTAGAGATAGCATATCTCGAGGATCCTGTTTATAGGCGGAGCCTGATTGATGGTGACGGCCATATCGCCTGGTAGCGAGCCATCGGGGCCGCATGGAGTTCGGTACGGAGAGGAAGGCGTCGTCAGGTAGACAGTGGCAGTCATACTGGCGGATCATGGGTCGCATGAGGCTGGTTACGGAGAGAGTGGTGTCGCCAGTAGTGGTGGCCATGTCGTCCGGTTGCTGGCCGCATGGGGCTGATTATGGAGAGAGTGGCGTTGCCAGACTGGTAGTGGCGGCCATACCACCGAGGTCCGACAGCCGTAGCTCGAGAAAGCAGGCGTTGGTTGGTGGACTCAAACATATACCAATTTCAAAGGAGTTCGGACTCCTAGAGGAGTTCGGCCGAAGGGGGAGCTCGGAAGGAGTTCGGCTTCCGTGGGAGTTCGACTGGAGCTCGGTCGGGGCGCAACCGCTGAGGAGTTTGGTCAAAGGGGGAGCTCGGAAGGAGTTCGGCTCCTGAAGAAGTCTGGCCGAAGGGGAAGCTTGGAGGGAGTTCGGCTCCCGCAGCCGTCTAGCTGGAAGGGCGCGGAGAGAGTTCGGCTCTTGCGGGAGTCCGACTGAAGCTCGGCCGCTGAGGAGTTCGGCTAAAGCCCGGCCGCTGGGGAATTCGGCTAAAGCCCAACCGCTGGGAGTCCGAAGAAGCTCGGCCGCTAAGCAGTTCGGCCGATTGTAGGAGTTCGGCCAAGACCCATCCGCTGAAGCTCTTCCGTGGCTACCGGCCGCATCAGGTTGAGCACCAAACTGGACTTCGACAGGAGCGGGATTTATCACCAACACCACGCATTCTTAGTGGAGTGCAAATATGCTTAAACAAGTCATGATAAACATATTGAGATGTTGCATCTATTAAAATCTTGTGGTTAGAGTTTGGAGTGAGTAACCTCCGTTATTTGAACCTTAAGTTATAAAAGCATTTTCTTTGGGTTGAAGCTGCTGAAGTATGAATGTAAGATATTGCAATGCTAGCACATGCTTTACTTCAATCAAAAATATGAATTTTTGTTTTTCAACTTTGGCCAAGCATTCTGACTTTCTGCGCATATCTGTGAGATTGGACATTTCTTTTTGGTTCTGTGGTTTGAGGTCTCAAGTGTATTGCTTGTCCGTGCCATCAGAAATGCTGACCAGGAAGATTTTGTTATTAAGCACAAGGAAAAAAATATGCCACCCATTATTGTATTGCACTATTCATTAAGGTTTACATTGAATATTGGACAAATATCTATGACTTGAGACATATGTTAGTTATATAACTAAGATTGGTGTGTATAATTTGTTGATCTTGTATCATGTCTTTCTTAAAATGTTGAATTTTACTATCCAATCATAATTGTAATTGGTATTATTGATGTTGCATTGCTTTCTTCTGATCTATTGTCACTGGATGCTTGGAACTGTTTTTTTCATCCTGAATCTAGTTTTTCTTCTACTTTTGTTTTCAGTCTTTAAATGTTCCCTCATCCTCAGTATATTTAAGTACACATGTGCACAAAGTTGGTTTTTTGATTCGGTCCTTGGTCTTACCTCAATGCTGAATGACCTTTTCTGCTCAGGGTGATGAACTTCAGGTGAAAGTGAACAAACTTTCATCAACAAAGACTCAACTTCCATATGATTATTATTTCCTGGATTTCTGCAAGCCTGCTAAAATCATGAACAGCGCTGAGAACTTGGGAGAGGTCCTTCGGGGTGATCGCATCGAGAACTCCGTGTATACAGTGAGTCACTTCAACCTTTGAGTCCAATAAACAAGTAGAATTCATTTTTTATCATGAAATAAAGCAAATATAGCAAAGCTTCAGCATATAAGTTCCTATTTGACCATATTTCTGTAAATCTTTGATGTCCATCCCAGTTTAAGATGGGGATGGATGAGACATGCAAAGTGGCATGCCGCACAAAGCTTAGCCTGGAAGCTGCAAAGAATTTTAAGGAGAAAATTGATGATAAATATCGTGTGAATATGTAAGTTTTTTTTGTATAAATTGTTTTTCACTGAATATCTTTGCTAATTTTATGACATATGCATGGCTTTTAGAGTTGTTACTTGATCTAATCTCACTTACAGAATTAAAGTCTTTAGTTATTCAAGATGTGATATTCATACCAAACTGGAGAGTGAACCATTTTTCCTGATGATAAATATGAATAATTTTCTTTCCTTAAAAACGAGAAAGAAACATATCTTTTGAAATCATACTGTAAAATTTCCATGTCCTTCAATGTTTGACAATCTTGTTGTGCACTATATAGGATATTGGATAATCTTCCTGTGGCAGTTCTGAGGCAAACAAGAGATGAAAGCCAACCACCAAGTTATGAGCATGGTTTCCGTGTTGGTTACAAAGAAAGCCAGCTCACTAGTGTAAGTTGCATGTGGTGTTTTTGCTATGATTCTTGTTTGTTCTTATTATATTGTAGTTCACATATCTTATTCTGTGGCAGACTAAGGATGAGAAATATTGCATTAATAACCACCTCAGCTTCAGAGTTATGTACCATAAGGATCCTGAAAATGAGGATGCTCGTATAGTTGGTTTTGAGGTTACTCCAAGCAGGTGCAAATGCTCTCCCTCTCTCTCTCTCTCTCTCTCAATAATTATTCTTTTTCTATTTTTATGATAATGTTTATAATCATGTTGTGCCATATCTCTCTCTTTTAAGTTCTTCATTGTTATTAAAGAGTAATTGCTGTTTGCTCATTACTTTGTCTGCCCCAATATGCTACTTGTTCATACAATGAAACTTCAACTTGGCACTACCTTAATCACAAGTCCTTGCTTGAGCCCGTATAGAGCATAACAGCACCAACTTCGTAATAGCACTAACTTGACCTTTTATTTTCACTGTTGTAGCGTCCTGAACTCCACTACCTTCAAGGTCAGCAAACCCCATGATAGTCTTTTCTTTCTTAAAGATGTGTGTGTGTGTGTGTGTGTGATGGGCAGGTGATAGGAGATATTGTCTTCAAGCGTATTGATGAATTCTGTATTTTATACAATAGTTATGCCATGTTGATCGATAAAATTAATGTGAATTAGGTACTCCTGGTAGGTAAAATATAATGTCCATGGTAGCTATAATTCTGAAAGATGCAGAGTTTGATGGAAAGAACAGAGACAAACCATACCAAATTGTGGAAATGTGAAATGTCACAATGGTCTTGAGACTGCAGGATATAACAGAGAATTAAATGGTAGTCATTTATGGTTGCGTTCAATGTTGATAGAGGACAAATGGATCAGTTATGATCCTGGCCACCCAGTTTTCCACAAAGCCTGATAACTTATGTTCATAAAAGGCAAGTAGAAAGGGTACTCATCTTCCAGTTTCTATTGTTGCTACAATGTACAAGTTTTTTTTTTCCTCCCTTTTTTTGACCAACTTTGGGAATTGTCAGACAACTGGACAACTTGTGGTGTTTAGCCATCCTTATGGTATCAACTATCAAGGATAAACCTTGCTCATGCAACTCATATAAATGGGGTCAAATTAGTCAGAATTGGTGTGACGTGGCCCTGTCCTCCCATTACCGCCATTAATAGATGCAATGGGATCTTAGTTATACTAAATATGTTACCAGATATTATAATTTCTCTATGTTGGATATTTTTGGGGATTGCTTTAGTTTATAGCTTCACTGTTAATGGATGGAAAGTTGTGTTTTGGTAGTAGGAGTTTATTGACAAAGTGTCTGTAAATATGGAGTCATGGTGTTTTGATGCCATTTGAACTCTATCTTCGCTCTGTGGTTAGCAGCTGCTTGATGCTTAATTAGTATTCTAGATTTTCTGTCACAAAATTGTAACATAGATTTATGTGCTTGTACAACTTCCTTTTCTTCTAATGAATACTTTCACAAGTTCTGGTGCATTTGTTAGATATGTTAAGAGTAGTCTAAGGGTCTGTTTGGCCAAGTTGTGAAAATCAGCTTATTTTAAAATTATTTTTTTTCAAATGAAGTTTCAGAAAAAGTGCTGTGAGAGAAAAGCAGTTTGTGTTTGGCAAAATCATTTAATAAGCGCTTTTATTAGTATCTGAGAAGTAGTTTGTGTTTGGCAAATCTTTTAAAAGAAAGTACTTTTAACTATCAAATTATGAGACATATGTAGATTTACTTTATAATTAATATTATTTAAATAAAAAATAATTTTAAATATTCATTATAATTAATTTTAATTTAATTTTTTTTATTTAATTAAAATAAAATAATAAAATAATAAAAAAATATTAAAATTTTAATCAATATAAATACAATTGAACCAAAGATAATACATATTGAATATTTTACATAATTTTTATACGATAATATATATGTATCAAAATATATTAAATATATCATTCGCTAAATAATGGAAAGATTAGGTGAAAATAAATAGAGGTAGTTATGGTAAATAATGATTTTGAGTAAGGATATTTTTGTCTTAAAAAAATTAATTTTCTGCTTCTGCTTCTAAGAAGAAGCTTCAATTTTCTATTTTCTCTCCACAGCAGAAAAATTGCTTCTGCTATCACTCGAAAGTAGATTATTTTTTAAAATAAGCTTGGCCAAGCATCCTATTTTTTCAAAATTAACATTTTTTTGAAAAGAAAAAAAAGCACTTTTTCCTTTCTAAAAGCTTGGCCAAACAGGCCCTAAGTGTTGATAATAAAAAAGTCAACCACTGTAATGGAATTGTTGGAAAAAAAAGATTAGCATCAACGGATCCATCTGAAACATACACATTCCTCTTTGGATTTCAATACAGAACTGCTTGCTTGTATCTCTTAAACTTTTAGTAGTTGTTAACTTATTATTCAAGGTACCAGATTGCTGCAATTAGTAGAATATGATGAACCTAATCTCGATTCATGCTCTTCCATGCATGCAGTAAACTGATATGTCATTTGCCTTCTCAAACAGTGTACATCATGAGTATAACAACTGGGATGATAAGAACCCTAGATTGGTGACATGCAACCCAAGCACCAAACCAACCCCAAATGCGCACAGTCCCCAGGAAGTTGCCGATGATACATATGTTGTATTCACTTATGATGTTACCTTCCAGGTATGTACTCACTTCTTCAAGCTAACCTTTTGTTCTCGAGATGCAGTGCTAACTTCCATGGCTTTGCCTCTTCAGACTAGCGATATCAAATGGGCATCTCGTTGGGACACTTACCTCCTCATGAGTGATGATCAGATCCACTGGTTTTCTATTATCAATTCCTTGATGATTGTTCTCTTCTTGTCCGGCATGGTGGCAATGATTATGATGAGAACCCTATACAGAGATATAGCGAACTACAATCAATTGGAGACTCAGGATGAAGCCCAAGAAGAAACGGGATGGAAATTAGTCCACAGTGATGTGTTCCGACCACCAGTCAACTCTGGTTTGCTCTGTGTGTATGTTGGAACAGGGGTTCAGTTCTTTGGGATGATCCTTGTCACCATGATGTTTGCTTTACTAGGCTTCCTTTCTCCTTCCAATCGTGGGGGTTTGATGACTGCCATGGTCCTTTTGTGGGTCTTCATGGGCCTATTTGCAGGGTATTCTTCATCTCGCCTCTACAAAATGTTCAAAGGTATAGAATGGAAGAAGACTACTTTGAAAACAGCTTTCATGTTTCCAGGTATTGTCTTCACCATCTTCTTTGTGCTGAATGCATTGATCTGGGGTGAGAAGTCTTCTGGTGCCGTTCCCTTTGGGACCATGTTTGCACTGGTGTTCCTGTGGTTTGGCATATCAGTGCCACTAGTCTTTGTTGGCAGCTACATAGGTTTCAAGAAGCCAGCTATCGAGGACCCTGTAAAGACCAACAAGATCCCAAGACAGATACCCGAGCAGGCTTGGTACATGCAGCCAGCATTCTCCATATTAATTGGGGGTATTCTTCCATTTGGTGGTGTCTTCATTGAGCTCTTCTTCATCTTGACGTCAATATGGTTGAACCAATTCTACTACATCTTTGGCTTCTCCATAGTCTGTATCCTAATTAACTTGTGCCAATTGTGCTCTGCTATTCCAGCTTCCATTTGGAAGCATATCTTACTTCAGGTTCTTCTGTCTTCATTAGCTCTTCCCTTGAGATTACAAAGCAGGATCCTTTCTTGGTACATGCAATATGGTTGAACATTCTCCTATATTAATTGTCTTTGGTATTCTTCTCATTTGTTCGTGGATGTCTTCTTTGATTTAGCTCTTCTTCTATCTTGACTTGTGTCAATATGGTTGACTACCAATTCTCTGCTACTTCATCAGTTTGGCTTCCTCTTCATAGTCTTTGGTTATCCTAGTCTTTGTTGGCATACTAACTGGACCCTGGACCAACAAGGTGCAGAGATTACTACTTCAGCATTCTCCATGCTCTGCTTACTTCCATACCTTTTCTTACTTTGCAGCATTTTAGCTTCCTCTTCATTCTTCATTACCACTGGCTGGTGGATTGGAGGGCATATCTTACTTCAGGTTCTTCTGCATTATACCTTTTCTTATATTCAGCATTTTATTTCTTCACGAAGCTTGAGATTACAAAGGTTGTTTCTGGGATCCTTTACTTTGGATACATGTTGACTGCATCTTATGGGTTCTTTGTATTGACTGGGACCATTGGCTTCTACGCTTGCTTCTGGTTTGTCCGCAAGATATATTCCTCTGTGAAGATAGACTGATCATACAGTGAGTCAATGAGCTTTTATCAGCTTCCAACTAGCATTTCAACATGAAAGGCTGGTTTGTGGAGCTGAGGGATGAGTGGTTGAAGAGTGGAGATGGAGGGAAGAAGTTTATCGGCTTGGTACAGTTTCGGGGGTTGATGATTTTGGTTGTAGGAGTCAGGATAGCATGCTAGGACTTAGTTTCTATTGTCATTCCTCTTGTCCTGGAACTGGTTAATGTTTTCGTTTTGTTTCCTATGTTGTAACTTTTTGCTTGGACCAACACCTTGTTAGTGAACAAGTTTATATTCAAATAGAAATTATGCAAGAGAAGCTGAGTATTTCACCAATGCAGTTTGTTGCGTTGTTTTTGTTGCCGGATCATGTGAGAGATGATTAGGTCATCTGGCTTGCTCTGGTGGGATTTTACTTGCTCTCTTTCTCTGGCATATATCCCTTGGTCTTTTTCTTTCATGTTTAGGTCATATCTTGACGATGGAGGGCATGTCAATATGCTAACGAACCTTCGCCATTCTTGAAAGTGAGTGGATGGCTACAAGGTTTATTTGCTGTAATACGTACTTTGCTATCTCACAATTGCCAAATGTCTGATTTGTCTGGAGTTCCCTGGTTTACATCTAGCGTTCTTTGGGTTGTGCTGAACACAAAAGGGTTTATCTAGTTTGCTCTATGTTGTGGCCAACGCTCATGATTTGTCATGTGAGATATTATTTGGCATGTGAGATATGGGTCTTATAGTTTTGATTTTTAAAAAATATCTCATATGAAAAGGATGGTCTCTAATGATGCCTTCTCTTTTATACCACAAGATGGATAGGAGATGTCCTTATGAGCTCTATAGTTGTAGGGATGGTGATGCATCATTATTACGACTAAGAGTTCATGGTTTAGTATCTAAAGTATTGTCTGCTATTATCCATTCTAACCCATAAGCATCATGACTTTGTTTTTTAAAAAATATTTTATATGAAAAAAATGATTTTTTTTTACGTAAGTTAGAGTTTTTCTTGACTCATATATGTAGATTCTTCTACATTAAATGTTGTATAAATAATGTTATGTTAAGCTGAAGGGGTCGTATTGGTAGAGTCGGGGAGGGTTCTGGTCCTAAAGTTAGCATGCCCATTGTATAAAATTACTTGCAGAGCCTCGGAGGAGATATTTAAGGAGTTTGGTTGAGAAGGATCCGTGGAACCAGCTCATAAATGGAGAGAATAGGGCTCGGTAATGATAGGGTCATCCTTGGAGGTACATTACAGATGGTGATGGTGGAGCCATCACATCAATGGGCTCAGACGGTGGACCACCGTCGCGTTTCAGAACATGCAGGCTGCCACTGTCTTCGTTTCCTAGTGCTTCTGTTCCCCAGCCTACAGGCTGGCTGAGAAAGACATTTCTCCAAACCAACATCAATCAGTATTGAGAAAATCTGGACCTGACTTGTATGTAATCCAACTCAAACATGTTTGATACCTAAATTAACTCTAAAGAGTCTGGACGTGGATCCAATGTCGAAATTCCACATCCAATTCGTTCCAACATAGGACTCATGAAATGGAATCCAATCCGGTTACACTTGACTCAATCTGGAAGAAATTAGTTCAGTAATCCAAGAGCAATACCAAAGACTTACAGCTAAATGTCGATCAAAAGATAGATAGTCCGTTGTGAGCTGGATAAGCTGAGCTCAATCTGGACCTAGGCGCAACCCACTTGAAATGCATCTGTTAGCCCACACAACTCGCAGATTAGACCCACAATGCAACCTGCGGATCCCCGAACCCGTTATCAGATACAACAGGTTTGGGTTGTATCTTTCATACGAAAGGATGATTAATCTGCTTCGTGATGTCGACCGTTGGATCGCACCATGCACAGAGCTGGAACATCAAACTCCAGCAACCATTACACGATCCAACGGTGGTTTGCCGCAAAGAAGGTGAATCATTCTTTCGCCCGAAAGATATAAACCGTGTCAAAATCCAACCGGTGATAATGCGAGATTTCCGTAGAGAACGTTCCAACGGCAAGGCCACCACTACATGCTGTCAGGTTCCCCAGCTGAAAGCAAAATTCTTGACCTTCCCTCCTCCAACCAGCCATCTCTTATCCTCAGAAAGGAGCAAAGAATCCACTCCTGTTCATCATCTTCTTCTTTTTCTTCATCGACTCCAAGCGAAGTCACCAATTCCTTGTTCCCTGTAACACGAACACTTACAACTAATGGCAAAGGACGGAGAAGCCACCCCCCCATGGCAGGAGCTTCTGGGCTCCAATCACTGGGCCGGCCTGCTCGACCCCCTCAATCTCTCGCTCCGCCGCCTCCTCCTCCAGTGCGGTGACCTCTGCCAGGTCACCTACGACTCCTTCAACAGCGACCAGCATTCCAAGTACTGCGGCAGCTGCCGCTACTCCAAATCCACCCTCCTCAGCAAAGTCTTCTTCCCATCCGCCGCCGACTTCTCCGTCGCCGAGTACCTCTATGCCACCTCCGAAATCGACCTCCCCAACAACTTCCTCCTCTACTCCCTCTCCGACGAGGCCTGGAGTAAAGAGTCCAACTGGATCGGCTATATCGCCGTCTCCTCCGACGCCGCCGCCCTCAAGACCGGCCGCCGCGAGATCTACGTCGCGTGGCGCGGCACCATTCGCACTCTGGAGTGGGTCGATGTCGCCCAGCCCGAGCTCGTTCCCATCGACTCCATCCTCTCCTCCACCCAGAAAGGCTCGGCCGATCATGACGAAATTCCCAAGGTCATGAGGGGCTGGTATATAATCTACACCTCAAGCGACCCGCAATCTCGCTTCAACAAAGAGAGCGCGAGGAACCAGCTCCTGGCTAAGATAAAACAGCTAGTGGAGCGCTACAAGAACGAGAGCCTCAGCATAATTTGCGTCGGCCATAGCTTGGGAGCGAGCTTGGCGGTTCTGAGCGCTTTCGATATTGTGGAAAATGGCCTATCCAAGATTGGAGAGAACAGCTATGTTCAAGTTTGTGCTATGGTGTTTGGGAGCCCACAAATTGGAAACAAGGCCTTCAATGACAGGCTGGAGAAGTTGCCGAATCTTAGAGTGCTGCATACCAAGAACAAGATCGATTTGATTCCAAAGTATCCTAGCGGGCTGTTGGGCTACGTGTACACTGGAGTGGAGCTGGTTGTCGATGCTCGGAAATCGCCATATTTGAAAGATTCGAAGAACCCGAGCGACTGGCATAATTTGCAAGGGATTCTGCAGGCTGTGGCGGGGTGGAATGGAGAGGATGGAAAGTTCGAGTTGAAGGTGAAGAGGAGCATAGCGCTGGTGAACAAGTCGAGCGAGTACCTCAAGGATGAGTGCCTTATTCCGGGGTCGTGGTGGGTGGAGCAGAATAAAGGGATGGTGCTGGGCGAGGATGGGGAGTGGTATTTGGCGCCTCCGGCGCCGGAGGACCTCCCAGTCCCGCCTTCTTTCAACGCCGCTGGTGATGTCGTGAGTACGGCCGTTGTGACCGACGGGAAGCCGGTTTCAGTCAATAAGAGGAAATCGGGTTACGGAAAACGGTTCGCCGCTTGCTTTCGATGTGTTCGTTGATCGGCGTTTGATCATGGCTTACGTATTTAGTGGGGCCGACGCTCGAGGGATCGAATACCGTTTAGCATCTGGGTTATGGCTCTGTAATGGATCGTTCTGGTCGGGCTTGTTTGTTTTAGTACTTGTTGCTGACGTGATTTGGATATTGAAATGCTCCCGAGCGAACGAGGTTGCTGGTTGTTTTAATTTTCCCTTGGTCCGCTCATGATGATGTTTATTTTTATTTTCCATTTGAGCGGTAAGCAGCAGCCAAGAACAATTGTCATGTACGTTATTAAAACCAACAACCAATAAGAACCGAAACAGAGGCGTTCTAAGGCATGATATAGGAAAGAAAAAAAAAACCTTCCTACATAGGTAAAGATTTCAAGAGTTAAGATCGGCTTATAAGCAACTGGGAGAAAAGATAGCAGTGCAATTTCAATGAAGCAACAGCAACAGAAGTGAGAAAGGCAGGACATGCATATTAACTTCAAGCCAAGGAAACTAAAGTGTGGATCACTTGTTCACGCTGGCCACCTATTGTTGCTGTAATCAAGTCAGTCGCATTTCCTTTCACATCCCGCAAGACTTGTAGCATCAATAATTGAGGAAAGTAACTGTACGTACATGCTTAACACTTGAAAAGGGCGCACAGAAAGCAACCTTATCATTACGTCCATCAGCCTAACCATTTCTCATTGTCATTTCATGCATTTCGTTTGGTAGCTGATCAATACTTGCATTTTTAGCTCTAGTTGTAGGAATCCAAGTGAGCTTAAGTTGTTTGCTGCTTGAGACCCATAGCTTTGTCTTCAACTACGGAGTGTTCAGCCAACTCTCTTCTACATCTCGCTCAGCCTTTACTTTTTTCATGCTAGTCTCCACCCTGATAACGAGTTTGCAGGGTTAGGAGGAAAGAACAGCCAAAATCGTTGGTTGTTGAATGATCCTGGAAAGTTAAAACCGAAGGCATATCTTCTGTGAATTGTAAAGATTGTTTGTGCTCGGTGGCATTGCATGATGTTATCAATTTACAAAATTGCTAGCTCTCTTGGCTGGTAAGGTCTCTGGCCACTTTATCAAGTTAATGGACCTTCTATAGTCAACCCCAGTAATTGTCATCCTTCTGACTTGGTAACTTATTCCCACCTAACTACTCTCTATTTTTCTCAGGCTTCCTATCACCCTTTATGCTCGGATCAGAAGAATCAAGAGCCAATTATTTTGATACTAAGCAAATGTTCAGAAATGAACTTGCTCTATATTGGTGTCCTAGGGATTTTCTTAGGACAAAGGTGAGCACTTAAAGAGGACCCAAGCAGATTGTCTTAATAAATTAAAATATTAATATTTATAAAGATAATAATCATAAATTTTAAAAAAAAAAAAGACTAGAAAATCAAGAAAAAACAAGAAGAAATAGTCTGGTCTCTTGGCCTATATTTTTTTTGGACGATACGTGGCCTTCATTTGCCGCCACAATTTCCTGCCAAAATGGTCTCTCGCCCTTGTTAAAGCCTCTGTTTCACAATGCTAAAAAATAAAGCAGGAGAAGAAGAAGAAGAAGAAAGAAATAGTCTGGAAGGAGATTTTGACAATTTCAAGGGTTGATGTTTTAATTGGAGGAGTCAGGATAGCATGCTATTGACTTGGTTTCGATTTATCATTTTTGTTTCTGTTTGTTATGTCATGACATTTTCCTCGGACCGACACCATTTTAGTGAACAAGTATATGTTCAAATAAGAATTGTGCAAGAGAAGCTCACTCTTCACCATGCGGTTTATTTCGTTGTCTTAGTTGCCACATGGTAATAGGATTTGGTCATCTGGCTTGCTCTAGTGGGATGTTGCTTGCCGTCTTTCTTGGTCTTTTTCTCTCATGTTTAAGTCATATTGACACCGGAGAGAATGCTGATGAACCTTAAGACGTTCTTGAAAGTGAGTGGACGACTACAGGGTTTATTTGCTATAATATGTGCTTTGCGATCCCAAAAATTGCCAGATGTCTGATTAATCTGGAGTCCTCCGCTTTACTTCTCCTTTACATTGAGTGTCCTGTAGGTTGTGCTGCACGCAAAGGGTTTTATCTGTAACGGAAAGGTTTGCTCTGCATGCAAGTTGAAGTTGAGCTCAAGATGGTTTATCCGTATCAATCCATTTCTAAACTGGTTCCGCAGATCCTTCTCTTCTGCTAGGCTCCTCAGAGGCTCTACAAGTATCGGCAGTTGAAAGTGGTGTTAGGCCTTTTGTTGTTCCCACTTGCAACATCTTTTATTTTCATTTTAAGCAGAGCTCCTTCTCTTACCAAAAAAAAAAAAAAAAAGAACTCATGGAAATGGAACCTAATCTGAACGGACTTGACTCAATCTTGCGAAGATTAGTTCAACAATGCAAGAGCAATCCCAAAGATTTTCAGCAAAATCAATCAAAAGATAGTTGGATCACATCCTGCACATATCTCCAAGCCCTCGGAACTCTATCATCCATCTGCGCAGCTCCCAAAGCGACCATTGCACGATGTGAACGAAGATGAACCCTTCTTTCGCGCCAAAATTACAAACCCGTCGACATCAACACGACCGTCGCTATAACGAGACGAACCACTTGATGCACCTTGCCATCGACTTCTCTATCTGAAAAGCAAAATTAATGCACGTCCCTCCCTCCAACCAACCATCTCTTATCCCCACAAAATTAGCAGAGGACCCATTCTTGTTCATTATCTTCTTCTTCCACTCCAATCGAAGTCACAAACCCCTTGCTCCCTGTGACGCGTACGAATACTTGACAATCAATGGCAAAAGACGGAGCCGCCACCCCCTCATGGCAGGTGCTCCTGGGCTCCAACCATTGGGCCGGCCTGCTCGACCTCTCGCTCCGCCGCCTTTTCCTCCAGTGCGGTGACCTCTGCCAGGTCACCTACGACTCCTTCAACAGCGACAAGCTTTCCAAGTACTGAGGCAGCTGCCGCTACTCTAAATCCACCCTCCTCAGCAAAGTCTTCTTCCCCTCCGCTGCCGACTCTGCCAGATCGGCCTCCCTGACGACTTCCTCCTTTTCCCCATCAGCGACGAGGCCTGGAGCAAAGATTCCAACTGGATCGGCTACATGGCCGTCTCCTCCGACGACGCCGCCCTCAAGAACGGCCGACGCGAGATCTACGTCGCGTGGCGCGGCACCATTCGCCCTCTGGAGTGGCTTGATGTCGCCCAGCCCGAGCTCGTTCTCATCGACTCCATCCTCTCCTCCACCCAGAGATGCTGGGCTAATGATGACGAAGTTCCCAAGGTCATGAAGGGTTGGTATATAATCTACACCTCGAGCGACCCGCAATCTCCCTTCAACAAAGATAGCGCGAGGGACCAGCTCCTGCCTCAGATAAAACAGCTGGTGGAGCGCTACAAGAACGAGAGCCTCAGCATAATCTGCGTCGGCCATAGCTTGGGAGCGAGCTTGGCAATACTGAGCGCTTTCGATATTGTCGAGAATGGCGTATCCAAGATTGGAGAGGACAGCTACGTTCAAGTTTGTGCTATGGTGTTTGGAAGCCCACAAATTGGAAACAAGGCCTTCAAGGATAGACTGGAGCAGTTGCCGAATCTTAGAGTGCTGCACACCAAAAACAAGATTGATTTGATTCCACAGTATCCCAGTGGATTGTTGGGCTATGTGTTCACTGGAGTGGAGCTGGTCGTCGATACTCGGAAATCGCCATATTTGAAAGATTCAATGGAGACGGGCAATTGGCATAATTTGCAAGGGATTCTGCAGGCTGTGGCGGGGTGGAATGGAGAGGATGGAGAGTTCGAGTTCAAGGTGAAGAGGTGCATGGCACTGGTGAACAAGTCATGCGACCACTTGAAGGTGAGTGCCTTACTCCGGAGTCGTGGTGGGTGGAGAAAAATAAACGGATGGTGGTGGGCAGGCCGTCGGATACGACCAAAAATAGGATTGATTCGTTTGAACTATTGTATACTTCATGTTTTAATTGAGTTCGAATGTATTCGAAAAAATTTTATTCGAGATCGAATTCGTTACATTCAAATTTGATTCGAGTTTGAATTAAATTTCGCTCGAAAGCTCGTTCGAATTTAGCTCGTCTACAGTAATATAAAAAATAAAATTTAAAAATTAACAAAATATATTTTATTTATTTTTAAAATTTTAATATAATATATAATTATAAATTTTTACATACTATCATAACCATTTCAAGAGACATTATAACTTAAATAATTTTACAAATTATAATAACTGACAATAAGAATTACAGCTGAGTATAGCAATTACATCATAAGAAACTGCCAAGCAAAAACTTGTTTATCTCTTCAGTATGAAATCTCTGAACATACCAAAATTTGAAGCGGTGGATGTATGCAAATTGCCTCTAGACAATTCATTGCTTAGTGAATAAATGACTATTTCGTTATTGCACCAATCAAATAAATAATTAAATAAATCAAAGAAAAATCAAGCAAACTATATGAAGTTAAATCAATAAAAGATCCCTTGTGCTCAGGAGCATTTTATCGACAATTGAAGCTGCGGCTGTATATAAGTATGCCTCCGAGCAATCCATTACTCAGTGATTAAATGGTTGCTTCATCATTCCACAAAATCTAAAATATTACCACCAAAAAGATAAAAAACAAAGAGATAGATAAGAAAACTGTAAGTGATGCAATAAATCTAAAATAAGCAAAAGCTTGTTTACCTCTTCAGCATGAAACCATCAATTTCACAACAAGAATCATTAAACATATCAACCATTAGACCACTTAACAGTTTTGCTGCAATAAATAGCATGCTTAGAAGAAACAAAGTAGAAAATAAACATTATTACCTACCTAATGAAAATTTTGAACTATAAAATTATGAACTATCAAGAATTCAAAGCCACCATAGATGATTGATAACACACATCTGAAACTAATAGGTGATTTATCCTATCACATGGCTATTTAAATTATGAAATATTAGGAATTCAAAGCCACCATTAATAAGATGAAATCGGGTTTATCAAACTTCATTGTAAGCCTATCTTTTCAAGGCAAAGTCCAGCATGTCTATATTGAAAGATCTATATCCTGTAACATATATAAAAGAACAACTTAACAAAGTTATCAGCAATATAGACATTCCATATATATAAAATCAGCAATCAAATGATTCCAATCCTATCAGATACAATCTGGATAGGATAATAGTATATATATATATATGATAGATAAAATGCAAGAGACACAATAAGGATCTGTTGTAAGCCTGTAAAGAAGGTTCTAGCCAGATCACGCCAGCAGCAAATAACTAATAGTAGCATCAAACAATCAGATCACACTAGCAGCAAACAACTAGATCATACCAGATCACACCAGCAGCAAATAACCAGAAGTCAATAGATTATCAAAGCAAATACTGCAGAAAAAATTAATATGATAGACGGTAGAAAACTGAACAACTAACAAACATACTGAATCTGAACCACAACAGCCATTTGAAGCACATGCTGAAGCTAAACATGATGTCAAAAATATCACAGAGATATAGAATCTCTTTTTTCCAAGCACATGCTAAATCTGAACACAATGTTCACCATTTAAAGTCAATCAAAGGATAATATAGAAAAACTTTTCTGTTCAAAAATAGAATTATAAACTGACCAGAGATATGAAATCTGAACCACAGTAGCCAAAGGATAATATGGATGATTTAAATTCCATTCTCCAAGAGAGCACAGAGATAATTGGTTAGTGAATAAGTGGTTGCTTCATCATTGCACCAATCAAATAAATAATCAAATAAATCAAAGAGAAATCAAGTAAATTATAGAAACTTAAAACAACTAAACAAGTAACTAAAAACTTAAAAAATTCTTGTGCTTAAGAGCATTTTATCAACAATTAGAGCTGCGGCTGCATGCAAGCATGCCTCCAGGCAGTCCATTACTTAGTGATTAAATGATTGCTTCACATTGCACAAAATCTAAAATATTGCCATCAAAAAATAAAGAGATAGACAAGAAAATAAGAAAATAAAATCAAGAAAACATGAAAGTAAAACTAACAATCATGGATAGATGAAACTTATCTTTTTCTCATCTATTTTGGTATTGCAGCTCCATAAGATCCCATCAACCAAGGTAGCCATAGCTTTTATATAAACTTAGAATGTAAATAAACATACATTACAAGTACTTGCTATTAATTAACTATAAGTAGCAGTAGAGAACATACATTACAATAGTCCATATGCACTTTAAAGTTCAATTGCAAGGCCAGAATTAATAAACACAAAACTTGCAGGTAGAGAACAATGTTATGTTACTTATATAATTGTTCCAAAATGACATGAAAGAAGTTAGTTATATACCAAAATATCACCTAATTGTACCAAAATATCATTGTGCGGGTCCTCTAACAGAAACTATCTACTGTGTACTATTAGTTAATAAAAAACTGATCATCTAACATAATCTAACCCCTGATTCACAATCAAGCAGCTATTTTTATTTTTCAGATGAAGGATCATGTATCTTCACAACCAATTTTTCTTCCTCAAGTATTTCTTGCTGAAAGGCAAAGAAAATAAATAATAATTAATACATAAATATTAATAAAACTAGAAAGAATTAATTAATAACTAAAAGATAATTTATACTAGTATAGTTTTTATATTGGTATGTCTTGATCTGATCTAATTTTCAGCACAAACTAAGGCATCCACTGTCTTAGGAGCCAAAGAGCTCCTATAATCATCCAAGATTTTACCTCCAGTACTAAATGTTGATTCAGAAGCAATAGAAAAAATAGGAATAGTGAGGATATATCCTTGGCCATTTTTGACAATGAGGAAAACTTGAGAGTGTTTAACTTCTACCACTCTAGAACATTAAACTTTGAATTCCTTTGAACCAATCCTTCATCCAAATAAACTTGCAAGTTACTTTTTGAAGGTTGGAAAGAACCACTAGCAGCCACAAACTCATTAAAACCTTGAAGTGGATCAAACATCCCACCATTAGGTCCACTACCACCAAAAGAAAGGTTTGACATGTCATGACCTACACCAACCATGTTAGAAGAGGATCCTTCCCCATCTGAATAGACATCATAAATTTCTTGCAAGGCATCCCTAATCTTTTGAATTTGTATATCGGATTCACCATAACCAAGAAATATGCTAAAAAAAATGAAGGAGATGAGAGTCATTTTGTACCTAGGGTCTAATACAGCAGCCACTGCCATTAATATGTTGCATTCACCCCAATATTTGTCAAACTTTTCTCTCATTACTCTAGCCATATTCCTCATGTACTCATCAGCAGCCATAGATTGCTCCATCAATACCCTTCTAACATGACTAACAAAAGGAAGAAACAAATTGGCTGTAGGGTAGGTAGTACCAAATATAACATTAGTAACAGTGCTGAACACCTCCAAAAACTTCCTAATCTTTTCATTCTTCTCCCAATCCAACTCTATAGGCAGCCACTTGTAATTTGCATCCAAGTCTGCATAATAGGAAAATGCATTCCTATAAGCAAAGGCAATTCCAATATCAAGAAGGTAGAATTCTACCTAGTAGGTACATCTAAACATAACCCCTTTTTAGTAAGAATGCCATTATGCCTAGCAACATCACCAAACTTTGATAACCTAGATAGTGACTTCTTCAAGTACTTCACTGTCTCCCTTACCTTCACAATGATACTCTCCACCTCTTGTAGTCCATCTTGAATCAAAATGTTAAAGACACGTGCACAGTACCTAACATAAAAAAAAATGACATTTGAAATGCAATTTGTTCATAGATGCAAACTTTTTCATCAACAACTTAGCAGCCACATCATTACTGCTAGCATTGTCAAGGGTTATGGATGACACCTTATCTTGGATATTCCACTCTATAAGACAAAAAAAAATTGCATGAGATATGACAACACTAGTATGAGGTGGTTCCAACTTAGTAAAATTGAGAATCCTCTTCTGAACTACCCAATCATCATCTATAAAGTGAACTGTGATGCACATATATCCTATAGTCTGACAAGAAGTCCAACAATCAGCAGTTAACGATACTTTTCCAATAGTTTTTAAAACATTCTTTAATTTCTCCTTCTCAACTTCATAAATTTTCATACGATCACTTTTAATTGTTCCTCTTGAAATCATCTGATAATTTGGATTTGGGACTTTTAAAAGGACATTAAACCAATAATGCTCAACTATCATGAAAGGATACTCATGAACCATGATCATGGTAGCAATGATCTCCCTAATCTTATACTGGTCATAGTTCTTTGGATCATAGAACACAGGAATAGGAAGTTCAAAGGCAGAACCATCAGGAAGAATATTAAGAGTTTTTTGCTTTGGATCAACTACAACCTTAGCTTTAGGATTGATCTTAGTGCATTCTCGAACATTCCTCAATAAATGAGAAGTTGTCCCACTATATTGTTTCTTAAATCTATGTCCACAAGCCTTGTATATACACAAAAAGCACTCTTTTTTTTCTATTATTAGGATCTTTACCCCAAGCCTCATCAAAGTATTCCCAAGCTTTTAACTTCCTTTTCCTAGTTCGTTTGAGTTTTGGCTCTATAGTTTCAACTAATTGGATTTCATTAGGAGCCTCCTCATTCTCATCCTTTTTTGCTTGTTCAATCTCCTGATTAGTTTGCTCAACTTCTTCAACAAGATGAACTTCTTTATCAGATGCAGAATTAGGTTCAGAATTCTCAGGGGTTGTCATTGTAATCTTTTTTAATCCTAGAAAGAATTAACAATGATACAATTTTATATCAAAACACTATAAACATAAAAATTTTTTGCATAACATGGATCAAGTTAGTCAATATAAAAAAAATTAACAAGGGCATAAAAGCAAACTAAAAATACTATAAATAGTTAGCAATCAACATTAAACCAAACTTCACCAATTGATAAGCTAAGATTTACAAAAATAAAAAAAATAAATTTTCAAAAAATTTTAAGTATCAAAAATAGGAGAGAATGATATAAAAAACTTAATAAACAAATATAAGCAATTAATCTCAGCTCACTGGTTCTTTGTCTAGTGACTGAGCAAGCCGCATGACTAATACCAATATACCATTGCTCCATGCATGATAGTCAGATGCTCATAACTTGAACTTCAAGACCACCATTGCACCATCGATCCACCACTGGCCACTGAGAGGTCCACCGCCAGCTGAAGTAGGCTTCATTGGTTATCGGGGCTGCTACAGCTTCAGCAGCCACCAGTGGGCCAGTCGAAGCAGCCTTCACTAAGTTACCATGGTTGCTACAGCTTCGACAGTCACCACTGGGCACTAGGACAGTAGCCATTAGCCAAAGCCTCATGGAGGTTACCATGTCGAGAGAGAAACCAACATTAACAAATATCACCAAAGAAAAGAAAAATGCGTAAATATCATTCGTATTAGCTACGCCTTTAGTAGAAAAAAGGAAAGATCGTTAGAGAGGCAGAGAAAAATGAGATTAAGATTTCGGCCAGCGGCGCTGTCAGTGAAAAAACCCTAAGAGAGGTGGAGAGAACTGAAAAAGGGAAGAGAGACGGAGAGAACCAGGATTAGGATTTGATTAGAATTTTGGCTAGCTGCACGGCTGCACCGTTGGTGGAAAAAAATAGAGGTGGAGGAAATTGGGAATAGGGTTTTGGCCTGCTGCATTGTCGGTGGAAAAGGGAAGAAAGGTGGAGTCGGATATCGAGATTAGAGTTTCGACTAGGCCCAGCTACGCCATCGGTGGAAAAAGGAAAGAGAGACGAAAAGGTCGAGCCGTCGAGGAATGAAACGAGTCATCGGTGGAAGAAGAGAAGAGAGACGGAGGGTTTCGGCCAGCTGCACCTGCACCGTTGGTGGAAAAAGGAAAAAGAGACGAAGAGGTTGAGCGGTCGAGAGTTGAGATGAGGGATAGGATTCGAGGCTGAGACGGAGTATAAGAGTATTTATATGCTGAGACTAATTGATCACGCCCATCAATTTGTTAATCCAACGGTGCTAAATTAATACCTTCTTCAACCACTGGATCAACAATCCAACGATGATGATTAAAACCTATATATATAATACTATAATAATATACAGTATATAGTATATATACTGAAAAAAATACTAAAAATCTCATTAAAAAATAAATATATCAATATAATATATTATATTTATTTCAAAAAAATTGGTGATGATGTTCCATTTCTTTCAAAGAAAGCACCTTCTTTTCCTTCTCTTTTTTTTTTCAGGCACCTCTGCCTGCATTTTTTTTTTCATTTCAAACGTCTTTTTTTTTAGATAGAAAAAATATAAAAGAAGGCACATTCTTTTCCTCTCTTTTTTTTCATGCACCTCCAGGCTAAAAAAATAAAATTAAAAAATTAAAAAAAAGCTGAAAAAAATAGGTCTATTTTTTTAATTAATTTTTTTAGATTTTTTTTATTTTCTTTTTGATTTTTTTTAGGTGCAGGCATGCGCCTATTTTTTTCAGCTGGCATGCTTTTTAACGCGCACGCTTGAAAATGTGCGCTGATCAACCAGGGATCCGATCGGATGTAGGTTGAGCTCCGATCGATTAGAGCCTAATTTATCTATATATATATATAATAAAATTTATTTATTTATTTTATTTAGTTTTTATCAATCCGAATATAATCGAACAAAAATTTGTTCTAGTTATTTTTGTTCTAGTTTGGATCGTTAAGATATCGACTTTAAAAATTATATTTGTATTTATTCTATAATTTAATAAAAAATTAAATATGACTCAAATATTTCGAACAATGAACTAGATTGATAGGCTTAGTAATGAAGGATGGGGAGTAACATTTGGCACCCCCGACCGTGGAGGACCTCCCCCTCCCACCTTCTCTGAAGGCGGATGGTGATGCTGTATGCACAGGAGGGAAACAGGTTTCCGTCAAACAAAAAAAAAAAAAAAAAAAAGGGAAATTGGCGTTCGTTGATTAGCGTTTGATCATGGCTCTGGTGGGGGGGCGGACGCTTGAGGCATGCTCATGCTTTCGAATTGATGCTTCTAGTTTTTCTGGCGTAATTTGCTTGCATTAGTACCACATGATTTGGAATCTCCCTGTGCTTCATTTTTCGCGTCGGATATTGGTGCGGTCGTCCTGTTTGTTCTATCCTCCCATCGGGACGTGTTGCCATGCACAATATTTCGGTGCTTTCTTGAGCAATATTTTTAGCACGAGAATGGGGAAATACATAACCCCACTTGAAAAACCCATGGATGCATTTTTAGCACCAGAATGGTCGGCCATTTCAAACCAGAAAACCACTTCATAGAAAACCAAATCAGCTTAATACATCTACCATTACCGAGGTAAACATATAAAACGGGAAAAAAAAAAACCGAAGCAAAATAAGAAAATAAAAGTATTGGTTATGGGGTCCTTTCTTGGCAAAGTATAACCCTAACCAAAAAAAAAAAAAAAAAAAACCCTATAAATTAAGGAAAAAAGGGTGAAAACTAACATCCAATTTTGTCTCGTACAGCCAAGTGTATCATACACTCACAATTACACGATCTAAATACATTCCTTAGCTCCAACCCTAACGTGGAAAGGGCATCTCAGCAAAACGGGAGACTCCTGCAGTTTGGCCAAAATTCTAAAAAACCAGAGTCAAACACAACAAATGGGATATATATTCTAATGGCTATCCTTCACTCTAATCATTGTGTTAACGGGCTCGAGTACTCTGCCCCACTCTCTGATGAGGATATATTTGAAGACGCATCAGATGTTGAATTATGATATACGCCATTCCTGAAGCTTTTTGAATCGAGTTCCGGGTTCCTCCGGGTTTCTGGAGCTGCAGGTCTTTGGCCCTCATCCGCTAGCCTCTTTAGGATGTTCATTACCGTCGGAAGAAACTTTGTGGACAAGGATAGGAGACCAGGAAGCTGCACGATAATGCAGGCAGATACACAAAATCAGAACTAAAAAGTGCTTTTTTCAGCTCGGCCAAAAAAAAGAGTGCAATTAGATTTTTATTCTAACACTCACAGCGCCATTTCGGAATTCACCCGAGATATCTAGCTGGACCCAGATGGCCTTGCCCACTAGAAAGGCAACGAAAATCACAGCAAGGTAAAGAGGATTTCTGCACCATCCAAACGGCGGAGACTTAATTCAGTTCCGAATGGTAAGAGATTTGCCACACACATTCAACTCATAAATTCAAGTAGGTTACCTTAGAAGTGTCATAAATTCATTGAATCCCAAGACAAGAATGGCAAGTATCGCCCATGGAGGGGGTAACCAATTGTTGTTCCGCTTATTGGCCTCCTGAAATAAAGCATCAATAAACAAGTTCCATGTAAAGATCTTGCCGTATGATGAGGCCATATTGTTAACTAGTCTGATCATTGGCATCTTAGAATTACCATTGTGCAAAGCATGCATAAAAGAAACATTAAAATATCTATATGTGAAAGAAAACTACCAACTATTGTGTATATACATATTTAATGTCAGTAAGGTGTACAATCCACAATGTGACAATGACAATTGCACGGACCTCAAGATTATATATTGCTTAGAAGTAGCAAATATCAACTGCTTCAGAAAAAAACACCATTTTTGAAGAAAATATGAGAATAAAATGCAAAAATATCTACCCTCTGTTAATGCAAATTTACCATCTCTTGCATCTCTGACTTACTTTGAGTTACAACAAAATAAGAAACACTACAAAGACTGCATATCATGCCAAGATGGTGAGTATGAAGCTAGAGCAAAAACCCATACAAGCCAAAAGGAACACCAAAGACCAGAACAAAGGAGCCTGATCAGCTCCCCTCTACGACGTTATACTTGATAAGAGTCCAGAACTCAGCCAATATTGACCCTAACAAGGCATTTTACACCTGCCCATTTTCTCTCCCAAATGGATCACCAACAGCAACTGCTTTTCACATTAAATAGAAGTTCCCGACTCATCAAAAAGTTATAGAAGTTCCTATTTTATCAAAATGCAAACAAGGAGAAAATCTCCATTCTCATCCAAAAGCTGTCATAGCAATCCCACATAGGGTAATGACAGGTAGTTGATGACTTCACTCTCAACCACAAAATACATAGTACCTGCCGAACACCAAGCCCTCTTTATGAAGTTGTTTAGGATTACTTCACAAAGTTTGCCGTCAATCCAAGAGCCGAAGACTTTGTTATCCTGTGGAGTTGCAGGTTTCAAAAATCAGATAGCTAAGCCACCAACTCCAACAACTATTACTCATGCTTGCAGTGTACTGGCAGTTGCTGATAAGGTCCAGCAGAAGCCATGTCCCTTAACCTCCAGATCCTAAAAATTCCTTTTGATGATCTAACAAATATGAGTGCCTGCCAAATTCCAATCCCCCTTCAGAAGGACTGTAAGGACTCACAAAGTTGGCAGCCAGCCAAAGACTTGGATACTGACAGGTAGTTTTGGGACTTAAATCAGAAATCAGAAGGCACCTATTAATCATGTTTACAGGGGGTTGACAGTTGATGAGGTCCTGAAAAAGCCAGGCTCCCCATGAACTGAGTCCCTCCCACCGATGATCTAACAACACAAAATAATAATCCTACTGTATCACCATAATGTCTTCTTATAAATTAAATCAGGTAAAAGTTAGAAATGAGAGCAAGGACATAAGTTTGCGTGCTTGCATGTATGTGTGTCTGCTTTTCTACCAATTACTTGTTTTATATTTATGGTGTAATAATCATGGCATTAATCCACCACAAGCACCACAATAAATCGCAATTATAGATAAGAAACGCACAAGATAAATATAAAATGCAATATACAGCTTACATAGAAGAGATTCATTCACACAAGAAAATTCTTCAGTTTAAATTTGCAATATAGTGCAGTTTTATATCAAATTATTGCTAACAGAACTCTTCTTCCTTGTTTCACCGAGCAAGAGTTTTCTGTTCATTTGTAAGCTCTAGCATTTATACAATAGATTTAATAGCAGCCAGCCAATACTGAGAATAGCGAAACCAAAAGCCAATGGCAGACACATAATGAGCAAAAGTCAATCAACATTCAGATGGATGACACAATTCCAGTCCAGGCAAAATTCTTTAGTTCAAACTGAAAGGCATGCTGATTTTCATCTCCTAGCCACAAAGATAAATCTGCTCTACTTATTCTCCAAGTCAAGCTGACAGCATAAAGATTTTTTTTAAAAAGGAAAAGGTACATGTTTTTAGTCCAATTCCCAGAAGACACCTCATATCAGCATTTGACAAATCAATCAAATTTTGATAAATATTACCAAGTTGAGTTATCATCAGTAACTATAGCAGTAGAAAATATCAAACCTCCAGAAACTCATCTAAAACATTTTCTTTTCAAATCGGCATCCATAATTGGAACGGATAGGGTAAACAACATAAACTATACCTGAGCAGCAATGGCTTGAGTTACAGTATACTCGGTTTCTGCTTTGAATTGTCTCCACAAAGACTTGCATTGGACTGGTGTAATCAAAGTTTTTGTTGGTTGAACCTGGTGAAAAAGCAAAACATGTCAACCTAAATGATAATATCATAATTAAGAAGGGAGCAGACATCTCAAGAAAATAGAATGTGACAGAAAAATGAGACATTTTTTGCTTTCAAAATGAAAACTACAAGTTAAAATTTGCATGGTTGAAGAAAAATGATCACAATTATTGCAATTTTCAATATCTCCACAAGTGAGACCATTAAATGCAAACTACAGAGTTGGGGCTTAGCAGAGTGCAATCTCTGCACATGCAATTTGTGCAGTAGCTGCAAACTTTGGATTTGATATGTATAACATTCTTGATGTTGCTAAGACACAGTCTATATGCTATAGTTAGGTCATAGATCTTGGCCTGATTTATCCACAACCACAAGAATTTCTTCTGATGTTGAACAGTGAAGGCAGGTAACTTAAAACCAGAACACCGCTGAGATTCGAGACTAAATTTTCCACAACAAGAACCATAGACCCACAAACAAAAACACTGACCTGATCAGAGTACCAAGCTAATAGCTTATAAAATGGAAGGTCAAAATTATTAATGTAGAAAAACACAACATCATGGCACCGTGGGTAGTCCAAGAAAAGCTTTACAAACTTGAAGTACAGCTGAATATGGTTTCAAAATTGAATAGAAAACTAAAGGAAAATACAAACCAGGTTATACAATATAGGCAGATCTTAAATGCAAGTGATGGAATCTGATACTCAACACCAAGCAAATAATCTGACAAAGACATGATTATTAGCACATATCAATGTCCTTAAGATATCAAAACAGATGCCTATAAAATTGATCACCTCTTCCCATGAGCTTGAAGCCAGTGGATCAGATGATTGGATGCTTCTATTTGCAGTGCTGCTCTTAGCAGTATCCACCAGAGCAAGTGAGAGTGTATTCTCAACGTTGTCCGTCACATCATCCAAACGAATTGCAGCCATTACAGAGAGCAACTTCAAGGACTGCAAACAACTTTTTTGCTCAAATGCTTATATTATAATTTAATTCACAGTATAAAAATAATAACATTATATTTACAACAAAGTTACTATCTGTGACATACTGCGGAACGAGCAGTTTTTGTAATTGCTCTGATGTCTTCCTTCCCTGTCCAAACTCTAGGCATTGAGTCAGAGTCACGACTGAATAATGTTGCAAACCTGTTAAAAGCAACAAAATTGATCTAATTCTGAAAACAAAGGATACTGGAGTCTAAAAGGAAAAATTAAAGGGTGAAACACACTACCTGTCCTTCATACGAATCAAAACCCTTCCAGCTTCTTCTTTAGCCTTAGATTCAACAACATTTCTAGCATACTCCTCCAGTTTTGCTAGCATTTGATCTGTAATTGCCTGGTCAATATCATATGCTGAGAGGGAAGAAGAAAAACCAGAGATAGCTGACTTAGTTTCACGCTGGAGAAGTTTTCTTATTGCTGGCCAGGTATCATCAGTTGCTGCATCAAGGAGAGCTTCCACAGGTTCTGCAAGAGCTTTATTCAGTTGCCCCTGCAAGTATATCAGATCCTTATTAATTAATGACAGCACCTATAATTACTTTCTTCCCAAATACCTTCTTAATGCTCTTTCAAAATTTACCCTCAAAATGCCATTAGTTTTTTGTAAATTTTTTAAAATCATCTTCCAAAAGGGTAATTTGGTGAATGTTAGGAATAGAAAACCTATCTTGCCTATCTAATTTTCATGATCTTTCACCTTCCATGTTGCTTTCCCATGGCTCAATCTCAAATTGTGATTATGCCCTCGCTTTTCTCTTCCCCTTTCTTTGTCTTACCCCATGCTCCGATACTCTCTGTCATCATTATGTAACACACAGACACTTATTATATCTGATAATGTCAGGTTTCCATGTCAACCCTCCCCACAAATGCCCATCTGTCCTCTAATGTCCGCTATAATCCAATGATAAAGGAACAATGGATGGATGACCCTGAATGAAGAGGAAGACAAACTAAGGAACAGTCATGATTAGAAAAAAAGGAAAGTGAGAACATAGGAAGTTTGGTGGTTCAATGGTTGTGATTCAAGAGGGACTTATGAAACACAATATGGCGGGGGTGGAGACAGCAAAACCAAGCACCTTAGACTTTCTATTTGAAATCTCCCCACCGGGGACCTTAGATTTTTATTATTCTTGTTTTTCCTCATATAGATCGAATAAATGCATGCAAAATCAGGTGTACTGTGGCAAGCTCAAAAAATCTGTGTGCCTATGATGGAACTGATTCAAGAAAAAGGGGAATAACAAAGGAAAAGAAAAACCATCACCTTGATTGTATGTAAAGCAATCAGTCCATATGATGGTTTAAAATAATGGCTGTTATGGTGTTATATTCGGTCCCATAACAATTTTGAAGATGCCCAATGCCTGCCCACAGATGCGTGTACAACAGGTATGCGAATAACATGATAACACGCATACATACATGCACAACACTGTGGCAGATTTGTCAACTTTCTATTACTCATTTAATTGAAATGAGAATTTATAAAACTCAAACTCTGTGCCTATAAAAGTTTCCTAAATTGGAAAGCAAACTTAGGAAAACTACTAATATCTTAAGAAACATGTTCCTGAAAACTATACTAATTGATATAGCATACACAATATTAATTTGTACTTGCATGTGCATTTAACATGCCCCTATTCTGGTATTTAATTTAAAAAAGACCAAAATACCTCATATTGGGCACTGAGTTCAGATAGTCTTGCAGCACAAACTGAAGCAACATGTGCATCAATATCACGCCGAAGCTTATCCCGAACCTTGGAAGGGTCCCATTTTGCTTGTTCAATAGCTGCATCTGCTATCTCAATAGGTAGCAATACCCCAAGATGGGAAAAAGAAAAAGAAAACTATTAGATAGTTGCACAGACAAAAAATATGTTAATAGAACATAACAAGGCAATGATAAGGTATTCCAATGTAGAGAATGGGAAAACATGAAAACAAGTAATATAATTGAATTCTCTAAGACCTACCTTCACAGCCTTTCTCAAATTTTAACATGAAAGATTGAATACAGGCACGAGCAGCAACAGCAAATCCTTCTCCTCTTTCCAGAGCCTTGTCAAAAGCCTCCTTAAAGTCATCAAGAGTTTTAGACCGTAGATGCCCCAGCATAGATTGGTAAGCAGGATGGACCATCTAAAAAGCACAGCAATTGCAGTCCATGAGAAACAACTGGCAACAAGATAACTAGTACAAAGTTATAGTGAATCAAATCATATGTCAAAACAACATTAAGGAACAATAAGTACTTTGAGACAACTATGCTAAAACCTAAGTTGCAGAAAGCTTGCAAATCCCCAATGGTTCCTGCTTCAGAAAAGCAACCATGTACTTCTTAAGCATAAACCTTCAGGGATAACATTCCATAAAAGGAAACATGTTGCAAACCCACACTTTTTTTGAGCCAAGTAATATTATAAACCTCACCTTATATTTGACAATTATAAAATTTATTTCACACGTGTAATAAGTCATTCCATGGTGCTATAATGAACTCTACACTCAATAAGATAATAACTGCTAAACATTTGTACCTTGAGAATATTATTAACATCAGTTCAGTAAGGAAAGGTTATTACTTAATATCACTTCCAATTATCCCACCAAGAATAGCAGATCTCAAGTTGAATGCCATGCGCACAGCACATGTATGATCATCTGCGACCCAACACACAGCTGAAACTGTAAACCTTTTTCTATGCAGGAAATATCTAGCCTCGCCAATTGGACAAAAATTTTCAATATTTGAAATATCCAAGTCTCAGATAGCTTAGAATTTCAAAGTCATAGTTTGGACATGGTCTTTGATGCCTCATAAAGCTGAATTGTATGATCATATTGCATCTGTGATTTAAGGAAATATAGCTAAAGTTTAATTCAACTGTGGCATAACACCCTTATCATTTTCGATTACTGATACTTCTTTATAACTTTCAAGGATGCAGAAGCATGATTTAATAAAACATATGAAAATTTAACAATGAACACACATGGATGCCTATCAAATCTTCAGCCTATCATTTGGACATCCTTGCATCTCTTCCAAATTATATAATTAATGTAAGAAGCTAAAATCCCTCAAAATAGGAGATTCTTCCTATGTGAACTCAACCAGGCAAAGATCCCATCGGGAAGCAAGCTTGAAGAACTTGGCTATATCCCACCACAGTAGAAGATGCATAATTACTTATAATAATCCAAGAGTAGCACAAGCTCTTTATAGAATGCAACAATGATATTACTGCAGGAAGGAAAACATGAGCATATTATCTATAAACTGCTGATAAACAGGGAAGCTGGGGCTGTCACGAAGTTACACACATACAGATCCATTCTACAAATCTACGTTTAAAGCTATCCCCTGTATCCCCAATATTAGATAAAAGGGACTTCTCCACAAAGAATATATCACAAGCTTCATCGAGCTAAAGATTCTAACAGATGCCAAAGCCATCATCTTAACCTAAATTATCCAAATACAACTGAAGAACTCAGCAAGCCAAGCATGATGTAATGCCAATATAGATATTATGTATTAGCAGCATTAAGAGAAGATCAACAAGAAAAGAAAATTATCAGATATTTAAAAGAAAATATGTGAAGGGCATATAAAAATTATAGTAAATAAATACAAATCCTAGGAAAGTGCAGTGACATGGAATTAATGATTATGAGGTAGTGGTCTTTTATATTTATGCAGTACCACTATTTTTTATGACATAAGTAATATTAATGGCACATTGACTTGGACTGCATGCTGATACTCAGTATAGACAGAAATTCTACACGGTTCAATAATACCTCCAAAAGTTTTGATTCAAGTTCCTGTCTCTTTGCAGTTCTGACAACTTCATCAAAATAAATAGCTTCCATATCATACCTGCAAAAAAATAGAATAAATTTAACAGCTTAGTAACAAGACTATAAAGTATAAACATAGACATTAGCAAGTCAACCTTCTGGTGGTGTTATTAAGTGTCCAAAGAAAAAATCTCTTCCACCATCCTCTAAAATTAAAAATGGAATCTATTTATGGTATGGTCTGATAGAAACATACATTTGATGAGCCACATTTGGTTGTAAGAACTATCACAACCAGTTTTTCTCAAGAACATAATGCAAGTGGCAAGCATCACACTCCCCAGAGTAATCTAGTGGCACAAATCACCCAATCCTAGTAGGGCAAGAAGCCAAGAACAATAGTTATATGGTTATGTCCCTATGGTCGTATTAGCAACATAAATTCTAATCATAACAAGATCTTGGCTATATATCGCATTTGACTTGAAATCTTTTGTTAGAATTGTCACATATTGACAAGGGAAAACATCATGCTTTGACTACATGAAGTGTTTTGAAGTTTCATGAAGCATCCATTTACTGCCCAAATGTTATAATATCAAGTAACTTATATTTCAAAGCATACTGCAAAAGCAGACTACAGCCAACAAGCCTTGTTCCATCCATTTGGGTCAGCTTTAAGAATCATGCTTCAGCATTTGTTCCTATAAAGGTGGAAACACTACAGATTCCTTTTATCCTTTCACAGGATATCCAAAGAAGCCTTTCCTAGTTTTATGCCTCCTTTTCCCTAAACTGCACCAAACACATGCCAACTTCCTATTCAAGCCTCTTCCAGTAAACACTGGAAACGTCCATAGCATCATAAGTAGTTCTCCATCACTAAATGCTCCAGTGCTGCAACTTACACACTTTGTTGGGTATATTCATCTCCATCGCACTTTAGTTTTACAAAAGGTTGACTGGAAACATCCATAGCATCATAAGTAGTTCTCCATCACTAAATGCTCCAGTGCTGCAACTTATACACTGTTGGGTATACTCATCTCCATCGCACTTTAGTTTTACAAAAGGTTGAATTCAGATGATGGTATAGTCATCTCCATCGCACTTTAGTGTTACAAAAGGTTGAATTCAGATGATGATGATGATGATGATGGTATACTCATCTCCATCGCACTTTAGTGTTACAAAAGGTTGAATTCAGATGATGATGATGATGATAAACTTTCTTTTGTCCTAAATATAGAAAATAAATGGAACAATAGAATCTATCAAGATTAGAGTTTAAAGCAGACAAATTAATACTGATATTTCTAAAACCAAACAGAAAGTGTCTTCCCAAAAGTTTAGGTTTTCTATTGTGCTCTCCTGTCCAAGTTATGTTGAATTTCTCACCTAACATGATGAGAATTTGCCAGCTCCCTTAATATATATTTTTTCATTAGGACACAAATTTATTTAGTTTATACTACGAACATCACTTCTCTAGGAATCGTCTTACTAGCTTATTTCGTAGAGACTTCAATCTTTTTCCCCCTCTTCAAAAAGTCTTGGTCCAACCACCAAAAAACTCTGTAAACCCCAAGATCTATAGATACCAATCAGAACATTGGATTGTGTTTTTCAATCACTATTTGAACCATTAAAACTAGCAAAATATATAGCATATAATTTTAAATAATAAGGATGCTCACCCGGATAAGTACTTGTCCAAGATCGCAGTAAGCTTCTTCCCAAACCCTGGTACTATATCAAGCTGAACAACCTCTTCAAGTTGAAGCCACTCCTATAGCGCAACAAAGAATGATATACCACTCAAGAGTTTGAAATTTTCATGTAAAGAATATATAGAAATGAATTGCAGGATGAACATCAATTACCACATCAGCTCTTAGATAAACGAGCTTTTCATTAGCAATTTCTTCACAGCGTACGGTGGCTACCATAACCTACAAGCAAAGAGGCAAGATAAAATTTAACCCAATACTCATTGGAAATTCAATTCTGCAATCAAAAGTAAACAGAGCATCACCTTGTGTGCAGGCAAATCAAGGTCCTTATTCTCCTTTATAACTTTCCAGATCTGTTGTGCACTAAATGAAAATCCTGAAGCAGGAACAACGCCACGGCGATCCCCAGCAAGTCCACCAGGAGCAATAGAATGAAAAAATCTTTGCCTTAAACTTGCAACCTTCATTGATTACAGCATAAAATTAATAAGTAACCACACAAAACTTATCCTAGTCAACCAATGGATGACAGCTAACTAAAAGGAATTTTCATCATTTCAAATTGATCGAGCACTTCATTTTTCAAATCGAAGAACTAATGCTTTTGAGAGTATGAGGTGAACTTGACCTCGGATACGAGTGCAAGGTGAAGCAAGATCATAATAGAACAACAAGAATTAGGTAAGGCTGGTAAGTGTAGTTCTTCTGAATGCTAATGCAAACAAAATGGCTCCACAACCTAACATTCCCTCCAGGTGACATTATTGTCATGATTTCAGCTGATCAAACATTAGAATTCTATGCTTTATTAGTAACTACTGACTACTTGAAAATATTAACAACTCCTGCAAATGAATTACATGGACCATGATAATATTTTCTACAACATCATGCAAAAAATAAAAAATAAAAAGATCATAGTGATCCCCTGATTATTATATTACCAAATGCTCTTGACAGTTCAATATATCACCTCATGCACGAACCATAACAAGCCTTGTTAGTTAATTAAAGCAGCAGGCCTCAAAATGTTGATTAACTGCAGATTTATTTTTCCTAAAAGGCAGCCATTTAAAGTGGATGATAAAATGCTTCAACAAGGGTGATTCTGACCAACTGTCGAGACTAATCTTCTGGATAACAAGTATCACTGATGATGCAATCTGGTGAAGTATCTTTCTTACCTGCTGGTTTTGAAATGGGAAGCGGAATTTATGCTAAAAGTAACCTCTCTTATTTAGTTATTTATAGGCCTAGTGCTCATTTTTACATCAGATCCCGGTCCTTGAAGTTCATTTGGAATGTCCAGGTTTTTCTTCCTTCTAAAGGAAACTGTATCCATCAATTTACAATGCATACTATCGGTTGCACACACTGAGTTGACCAACTTGCTCAATCATTAAACTACAAATTCCATTGAGTTATCACTTATGATGAATTTACATTTACCTTTTTTATCTTCTATATAAAAGTAGTTTGAGGTTGGAAATAGTCCCACTCCAGTTCTATCTACAGTGACTTAGAGGTGGGGTTCTTTTAAATCCCGTAACTCCTTTCCTCCAACCATTTCTCTTATATTCACTGCCATGTTTTAGGTTTGGGTGTATGTGCTCCTTTTAGAAGTAATCTAAGGCTATTCTAAACCCATGATAATGGTACAATAAGTCCAACACCCTTCCAGTTATTTTACATTGTGTCTTGTTAATTTCATATAAATTGTCCCATGCTGTGTTCATTGGAGCTTGTAGACCTTGCTATTATACGACAAGTGGGTTATCCACACCAGTGTCATAACAATTTGATTTGCATTGTTCCATGCAAGAAACATATGTTCTGACTTATTACAAGGCTTTAAAAACTGATAGGATGGCAGGGCGACCCACCATCCCACATGTCAATACACGGCATCATCCTGAGTGTCAGTATGGGACAAGTCAGGAAATGGAGAAGGACGGGATGGGACATCCACCGTGCCAAGTGTAGAGATGCAGGGCATCTCATTCCATGGAAAAAGTAGGATGGCTCCATCCCACAATATTTAAAACCTTGACCCATAAGCATGCCATCCAAGTGACAAATAAAGCAACAAAGCATAGCATGAACTCCAAATAAATTGTAAGTTGAATTCATTTAGTAGAATGAAAGGCAGTGCCCGCATGTGATAATGCACCTGTTCTTTAAATAGCTCTTCTTTCTCTTCATAACTTGAAAGAGCCACAACTTCAACCTGGATAATTATATCAAATTCAATAATAGAGTGGCAAATGCAATTTCATAAGCAATGGGTAAATACAAAAATCTTTATCTCATATCACTCATTTATGATAGCTTACATTAAAAAACTCACTAAGTGGAGTTTCTTTGTGAGCATGTGGTTTTGGAACAGAATCCCATATCTGCAGAATATTTTGATGTTAGGAAACCAAAAAAAGAAATGCCATATATGCAGTGATCACTCATTAGATAACATGAACCTTTTGAATGTCTTCCCTTAGAACAGGTTCCAAATTTTCCAGAGGAGTCTGTTCACATGCAAAAGGGAAAAAATGCACAATCAAAACATGTAAGAATGATAAGAGAAAGTTTTTCAGATTATGACGAAGGAAAGAAAACTGCACCTTAGTTTTATCACGTATAACAAATAATAATGTTGTTTTACGAGGGCTAAACAAACGCATCATGACCTGTTAATATGAAACAAACAGTAAAAACCAAAGTGAGCAACTAAAGTTCATAGCACTGCATTATTACATGGATTTCACACCTCAAACTTACCTGGAATACTGTCTTTAAAAGAGGCTTATTGGCAGCCTGTTCTCGGCCAATATCATGACACCACCTGCATTAACAACGTATTTCCGAAACACAGATTAAATTATTGCAAAACTTAGAAATCTAAACAGATCAGAAAGGGGAAATAAAATGCATGCAGTGTGATGACCAGCAAGCTTACATATTTATGAGCACTATGTCTGAAATAGCCAAAGCAAAAAGGGCACTCTGCTTCTCAAATGCAGTATCATCCTGGAGATAAAATAGATGATACATCAGATCTTTAGCATCCAGACAACTGGTCAAGAAATTTAGAATAGTGATAGAAAAGATAAACAATACTCTTAGAAAAAAGAGATGCTAGTCTTTTGATTTATATTTTCAAAACCCACAAGATTGGTAATCAATGCAAGAGGGTGCTAAAGGAAATAATTAACTTGGCACTAGGATGGCAGGAAATATTCCTGACAAGAAGCAACAAGGAGAATCTCTGATCTTAGATTATTTCAAAATATATTTTTTTGTGACTACAAAATAAAAGGCATGTGCCAGAACCTAATTCTTATGTTCTTCACTCAGTCCATTTCTTTTAATTCACCACCTCATTTGACCGAACCCCTTTAGATCATTTATTTTTGTAATCTTTACGGATCTACAAGTCTTTTGAACATACTCCAGATCATGAGTTCACCACATGGATAGGAGCACTCTGAACCTCCAAACCAGACAATAATAAAATCCCCCACATGCCTTGATCAGACTCCAAGTCATCAAGTAATGCAGAGTGAACTGCAATACTCTAGGAAATGGGTATGCATCTAGGGTAACATATAAACAAAATGCTGGAATGGAAAGTCAAATTGAACTTTAAATCTATTTTACAATGAGATAGTCATATTGCATAAACTAAAATAATACCTCTCCTCGCTCTCTTCCATCAGTGCCCTCCAAATCCATTACAAGTGTAGATGGCTCAATGTTGGCACACCTTGCCAACCAGATTCCTTTAGTTGTTTGTGACCTAACGAGAAAAAAACACTTCATTTGAGTAAATCAACCAAATCATAACAGATTTGGTAATGCTGACAATGAATAGGAGATGGTCAAAAACTTGCCGTCCTCTCAGAGCATCCATTTCCCTAAAGTTAGTATGGAACAAGTGATTCAAAAGAGTGCTCTTCCCTGTCCAAAATCAAGAAAAAAACATTAAAGACCTTAAGAGGACAGCTTGACATGGCTAATCTTTATGTATGTGATGTTTGGAGATAAGAAGTCCATAAGCTGGCAGAAGTCCAACCATTGGGGTGCCAATGTAACTTTTGAAACTTAATTAAGACACTTGGCTCCCAAGCACTTTAATTAGTGCATAATTTGCAGAAATTACTTCAAAAATATATGCTTCAATTTCCCTGTCCTTGCCCAAACCAAATATCTGAAGCATGAATGCAAAGCTAAAAACCATAAACTACTCAGCAGTATAAAATTAACCTAAACAGATGAAGCAAATGATATGATCTGCCTAGTATGATTTTGCAGTAAAATAATATTAGCAATCACAGCACCAAAAGCATGTATGTTAGACACAAGTAATCCAAAGAAAAGTCTATATTCAGCAGACAAAATAAGAAAATATTCCTAGTTCAAGATTACTAGATCTTGCATCTAGATTTTGAGGTGTAACAAATACCATACAAGAATAGTTCAAAATATGTATCCTCTATCTTAAGACACTCTGCAGAAAATATCTTAAAGCATGGCATAGATATTTTGATCATGCATCATATGAAAATTTGGATCCAGAGTATCACTCCAATATTCTCAAATTCTCATCTTTTTTCCCTATTTGGAAGCACCTAGGCAACAAGTTATCTGGCCTTGTCCGGTCCTACATGATACCAAGCCTTCTATGGAATTCGATAACCTAAAACAAATCTTATAATTCAATTCACAAAGTTCGGAAAATTGCAGAGCAAGAACCTCACATGATTTCTGGTCCTGAACTCTTCTCTTCTCAAGCCTCTTGATCAATCACATATGTCACTTTCAAAACACTTAAACAATGAGACCACACAATCTTTAGATCTAGGAAAGCAGGAAATATTTGTCTTCTTTAAAATTCCAGATAGTATACAACATTGGCCATCAAAAACTCTATTCATTATGTGCAATCACACCATTCCAAGTCAGAAATGTAAAAGTGGAAACAAGAACAATAAGAAAGTCGACAAGAACATGCTGTCCAAACAACAATACAAAACAAAAGCAAGGAAAGCTTATTAGAGTTTATTGAATTATTTAAAACAAAAAAAGAAAAAAAGGCATTCACCAGAATAGCAAACATACCACTACTTTGAGGGCCCATTATCGAGACCATTGCATAGGACAACCCACATTCAGCCAGCTTTGCTGTCTTCATAAAGCTTTCAATACCAGCAACATTGAATACACCATCTCCATCAATGAGTTGGGTAGAACAACAATGTTCACCCATTTCTGAAAAAGAAAATGGGAAGTTAACATCAATATCATGAGTTAGTATGGTTCTACTCAAAGAGCATGGAGGCAAGAAGAAATGATGGTTAACTGATAATATAGAGGTAGCAAGGTAATTAATCTGATTTGATATTTGATAACATTGCAGAAAGCAACGCTGTTACTAGGGCATAAACTCGCCAACTTTTCTAAAGCAGAGAGGGAGAAAAGGACTTCAACTTGTCAGTATATGATTTCATATGGGTACTAACAGTTACATAAAGATTACATAAAGAAAGTGCTCAGAACACGCCAACCCTTCAGAGAGAGAGATTTAATATTAAAAAAAATTGAGAAGTGGAGAAGAAATTAAAAACAGAAAAGGGATGTCGCTGTCCAGTTTTTTCGATTTAACCAAACCAGAACTTAAGTGCCATCAAGCAGGGGTGTTTTTGGATGCTATTGAATCACACACTAAACATAATTCTTGAAGTGCATGTCATCAAAATTTCACAAAACAATATGCAATGCTAGTCCACATCATAGGACCTGAAGATTAATAGGCAAGGCATATGCATTATGTGTTAATTTGCAGTGAACATAAGTCTAGATATCATCCCAGCCATAGTCTAAGTCTGACAAAATCATTATTGCACACAGATGTGTTCTTTTTCTTTCCAAAAATTACCATCAAGCCAATGAAAATATCAGAAGAGACAAATAAATGAGAAGGAAGCATGCATGAGGGAAAAAGGCCGTGGCAACGAGAAAGACATAATAAAGCAAGACTGCTAGGAAACTTGCTAAAACTTTAGAAGCACAAAAGGAAAAAAGCTTGAAAATCATAAAATAACGAAACAGGATCGCAAGGATCATTAATGTCCTACCATTTTCCCAAATGCTCAAAATTGTGTCTTGCTACATGCTGGTACCCAGCTACTAATTCTTTAGAGTGAACGCTAACAAGTTAAATAGAACACAAAATTCTACAGTGGAGCTTATCAGCTGTTCCTTTCACATGATTCAAATAAAGAATATGTAATATAAGAGATTGCAAACTGGAAACAACATTCCATTTAACAGATATCTGAGACCATTTTTCTAAGGAGATGCCAATTTAACAATTATTGTGGTCTAAAAGGGCATGCTTCTGAATAAACACGATTAGGGACAGATTCCTTAACCTAATAGTCAACCATTCTCATTTATAGGTAATCATTAACATGTTTTTAGATGATGATAAGGGAGTTAGAGGCAAAATTTGATTGCTATTTCTTTCTTGATTTGTTTAGATGATTTGATTGAAGCATGGATATCAAATCTTCATGAACTTGCCTAAAGATCCCTCCATATCCAGGACGATCCTTTACAAAGGGGTGAGACTCAGAAAGTTGCCTTACTATGAAAGAACAGATTCTTGTGCATAATCAAAGTACTCGAAACTCCAGATTTAAAAAGAATTAGGACTTAGAATTTATTGGTTCAATTGTGTTTGAGATCAGACAACTATTTATAGTATCTGCATATTTTTCTTATCATTTTCTTAGAGCAAGTGTAAACATTAATCCCAAATAAAAGAACAAAGCAAAAAGTTCATTCCATTAAAACTACATCCTCATATGTACTCAATAATGCATCACATTTAAAAGAGCTCTATTTGATCTCAAGAAGGAGAAATTTCTTTCTCTCCTTCAAAGAAAGGATCCTCCATTCAAAGCGAATTCCTGATCACTTCAAGAATAAGCCAAAACCAATGACCCGCTAATCCAGTCACGAATCAAAAACTATCTTTTATCAAAATAAAAAGGAAAAAAAAAAACATACCTTCAAGATTGGAATCCATCACAATAATTAATTAACAGATAAACCCGTGATCCTAAACATTTCATCGAATTGAATAACAACTCACCATCTACGGTTTTGAAAGAAAAGAACATAGGAAACTAGGAAACACTGCGGAAAAAATATATATAGAAAATAGTCGAACCCTCGTGATCACAAAGATCGGACCGAAATCTGATCTAAATAGGCATCAAGATTTCAGCAAGTTAAAGAGCATATAAAGCCAATAACTTAGAATAGAAAGGGCAGAGGAGAGATTTACGACGCCGTACCGCCGGAAGGGGAAGGCGAGATCGGTCGGGGTCGTTGGTAGGGCCGGAGATCCTCGGCGGAGACCCTCTCGCGATGAACTCCAGGACCAGGGCCTGCGTGTCCGGCAGCGGAAGAACAGAAAGGGGAGACCGAGAGAGAGCGATCCAGCATCGCCATCGCCTCTCACTTTAAACTAGTACAAATCAAATTCACCTCCCCGTAAAAAATGATTAAAAAATAAATATACGTACGATCCAACAAGGAAAGAGAGTAAAAATACGTCATTTTCTACGTATTTTAATACGCTACGCTTTTTTTCCCTGTTTATTTTCTCGGACCTTCCCTTGAATGGTTGAATTGCCCCTTGAATGGATTCGAAAGGAGGGGGAGGAGGGACCCACGCACCGACGGACGGACCGACCTCAAGAGCCGCCCACCTGTCCTGACTCCGCCCACTTTTCTCTCTTCCTCTTCTTGGACTGCTCACCGCCCTCTCTCCATCAACACACGATTATTTCGGTGTATCTCATTAATTGGCATCGAACCGGTAACCGTCAGCCAACTAATGCACCATCGGGCGATCCTGATTCAAAATCGGAACTCAATTATGCCATATGATTAGAGAGAGCGTTAATTTGCGGCGGAATTGCAACGATCGGACGGTTTGCATTGATTTGATGTGGCTGGAGGGGGGGATATCTTGCACCGTTGATCTAAAAGCATCTAAAATGGAGTGCGGCCCGCGCGGCCCATCTGCCTTTCGCTTTATTCCCACCGTCCAAAAGGTGGGGTTCTAAAATAACGTGACCGCTGATGCAAGCAATGCCGAAAGTTTGGGGCTATCATTTCCAACGAATGAACCGGCCACCCGAGAGGCGTCTTGCTCGTTGGGAACAACATATCCACTGCATATGGTATACGCCCTAGCTGTGTATAGGATCAACACGAGCCTAAAATGTAGCTGATTTGTAAATGATCATCAGATTGACTTGCAAGTGAATTGAACCGTGGAAACCAGCAGCAAGCTCCATGGCACCATCCTACATAGACACATGACATAGATATATGCCGTTAGATGACATTCTAAATGAGCCATGGACTTGACATGTGGTGCGCCCAGCTCCAAACAAATGGTACACTGAGAGAGCCATCGACTCTCTAACATATTAGATGGATTTGATGTACGTCCAGATAAAATTTGAAAATATTTTATAAAAATGATAATCGCATTTTCACTTTCTAGAGTTTGGTGCATATGGTCTCGTATTTGTAAGAACAGTAATTTTATTTTTTATCCCCCGCTATGTTATCCTACTTTGGCCAGTGTAGAGAGAGAAAAAATTGGCAATGAATCATATGAACTTCCGTCTAGTTAAATTATAGAATAAACAAAAACATAATTTTTAAAATTGATATCTTAACAATCTAAATTAGAATAAATTTTTATTTGATCATTTGGATCAATAAAAATTTAATAAAATAAATAAATAAATTTTATATTATATATAAATAAAGGTAGACTAAGTTTCGATCGATCAGAGTCCAGCCTACATCCGATCAGATCTCCGACCGTCCGATCAGTGCGTATCTTCGAGCATGTACCTTAAAAAGCGCGTCAGCTAAAAAAAACAGACGCACTCTTGTGCCTGAAAAAAAATAAAAAAAATAGAAAAAAAAATACCTAAAAAAAATCTAAAAATTTAAATAAAAAAATAGATATATTTTTTTCAGCTTTTTTTTTTATTTTTTATTTTTTTTATTTTTTTTGGCCTGAAGGCACGTGAAAAAAGAGAGGGAAAAAAGGCACCTTCTTTCTCAAAGAAGGCACATTCTTTCTGTTAGATATATGTGCCCTAGAAGTCAGAATTAGTTCACACTTGTAATACACTTCTAGGGGCAAAATTATAATTTTGACTATTATCAATAAAATGGATTATTTTCTATCACATATGTGTATTTAGTATCTGTGATACATCCTTTGAGTTAATGGTAATGATAATTCATATTTTCAAGAGTTGAAAATTTAAGACATGAGTAATCATTATTAACTCATAAAATGCTTCCGACTATAGGATCATCACGAGGATGGTGATTGATCCGAAAAGTTGGTGTACAATCGCTTCTCTTTAGTAGATGAGTCTTGAGTCTACGGTGTGGAGACACTGGAGCGAGAGTATAGGTACTCGTTAAAGAACGAGGGCACTGAGCGTGACCACCTCGAGTAGTCATTAGAAAGTCTACCTTCTCGTCAATGACTGACTCGATGCTGCAGTGGTGTGTCTGATTCTTTGATCTGAGGTACATCGACAGTTTATCTTGAGGGTGTTATAATTTGACTACACCGCAACTCGGTCTCCTAGCCATACAGAACCCTGAGGTGTATGTTGGCTATGACATATTCATTATAGGAACTGGATTGCATCAAGATGGAATCTATCTACCTCGGTGGTAGAGGAGCAGCCCTATCATGATCATGAGAATCAAGTCCAAAAGTCTATGGCCATGGCAGAGTGAAATAATAGAAAGAGTTTCTATTTAGGTTTTTACATCGGACTTGAATCGAATGATCACATCATATGACAGAGACTAGGGTTTGACGAGTTCACCTAAATCCTAATCTGATCAAAGCTCAAGATAGAAGAACTTAATCACATAGATAGCTACACCAAGAGGTTCGCATTCAGCTCTGATGGGTTGCCACATATACTGCTAGATGTCATGGATTTTAGGAGCAATTAGAATGATTTAAATGATCGATCATTCTAGCTGTTCGAATCAAAAGAGTTCTAATCCATCGAAAGGAGTTTCGATGATGTCGATAATAGAGATCATGACATATCCCATTATCATACAAAACTGAACCTAACTGGATCACACAAATAAGGGTTTGAATCTGGTGATCATCAATTGAACTGTTTCACTTTAATTGATCTGAATAAGATTCAATTAGGTTCAAAAAAATCATGCTAGCACTCAATTGAACCTAACGTTCTTCTTCTACTATCATACATAGTTGTCCTTACTGAGCCAAAGGAGTTTGTGCTCATTCAGAGGCCTTCACCTGATCTGACTGGAGCCTATCCATGTCAGAAAAAGGATTATCTTATTTTCTAAGACAATATCTGCCATTTTTCATCCTTTAACTTTGATCAAAAGTTGACCTTTGACTGATCAAATATTGACCATTGATATTTTGACTTCTGTCCACGTGTCACGCACCTATTGGACAGCTGGTGGAGGCTTGTCTCCCTACCAGAACCTAGCAAGGAAGAGGGCACACACCAAGGTGTGTGCCCAAGCTGGAGGCGCCCAAGACAAGGACTCCATCTTCTTTTTGAATTTCGATTAGACTTCTCCTAAGAACCAAATTTGACTGATCTTAGACACCATCTAAGAAGGAATCTAAGGGACTCTATTTTCACCAATCAGATTTAGATCTAATTTCATAAAGGATTGTGATTGGTTGGGAAGAAGAGGAGTTGGATCACGCATAGTCTATAAATAAGACCCTACGCCCAACTTAAGGAGAATCTGAAATCAATTAAAAATTTCATGCCCCAAGACTGTCTCTCCTCTCCTCCTCCACACCAAGTCCACCTTCTCCATCTCCTCTCCATGCCCAAAAGAGTTTGGAATCTTGGTTGGTGCAATCCAGACGAGAGAAAGGCGATAGAAAGCTAGAAGACTGCGCTGCTACAAAGGACAACTGCAGATATTCGAAAGATATTTTGAAGATCCTCCAAATCAGATTCAAATCTGATTTTTGGAGATATGATAGAGAAGAAGAGAATCTTCAGATTCAGTCTGAGTGGATCCCGGTAGAGGTCAGGCACTTGCGTGGCTAGATCCAAAATCTTTCGCTGCTTACAGGATCATCAATGGGTAATAGGATTACCCTACGTTAAGAAAAATTAAATTTAATTTAATTTATCTAGATTTTATTTTAATTATTAAAATAATAAAAATCAGATCTGAAACATCGATCTGATTTGGATCAAAGATAAAAAATTTTGAAATATATCTCTTGATCCAATCAGATCTGAATGAACCTGGTCTGAAAAATCAAAATTTTTTCTTCACTTTCTCCCCCCCTCTCTCTCTTTTTTATATTTTTTTCTACCTAAAAAAAAAGGTGCCTCAGGCACCTGCCAAAAAAAAAAAAAAAAAGGAAAGAAGGCACCTTTTTTTTCTTTTTTTGCCTTAAATTCTTTTTTAAGTGCGTAAAAAAAGAAGAAGAAAGAAGGCGTCTTCTTTGAAAGAAATGAAACATCATCACCAATTTCTTTGAAATAAATATAATATATTATATTGATATGTTTATTTTTTATGAGATTTTTAGTATTTTTTCAATATATATACTATATACTGTATATTGTTATAGTATTATATATATAAGTTTTAATTATCACTGCTAGATTGTTGATCCAGTGGCTAAAAAAGGTATTAATTTAGCACCGTTGGATTAACAAATTAACGGGCATGATCAATTAGTCTCAGCATATAAATACTCTTATACTCCTTCTCAGCCTCAAATTCTAATCCTCATCTCAACTCTCGACCGCTCAACCTCTCCGCCTCTTTTTTCTTTTTCCACCAACAGTGCAAGTGCAGCCGTGCAGCTGGTCGAAACCCTCCATCTCTCTTCCCTTCTTCCATCGACGGCTCGTTTCATCTCTTGATGACTTTACCTCTCCATCTCTCTTCCCTTCTTTCATTGACGATGTAGCTAGGCTTGGTCGAAATCCTAATCCCGATATCCGACTCCACCTTTCTTCCCTTTTTCCACCGACGGTGCAGCAGGCCAAAATTCTATTGCCAATTTCCTCTGCCTCTATTTTCTTTTTCCACTGATGGTGCAGCCGTGCAACTGGCCAAAATCCTAATCAAATCCTAATCCTGGTTCTCTTTGCCTCTCTTCTCTTTTTCAGTTCTCTCCGCCTCTCTTATGATTTTTTTGCTGACGGCGCCGCTGTCCGAAATCTTAATCCCATTTTTCTCAGCCTCTCTTTTGATCTTCTCTTTTTCTACCGAAGGCGTAGCTGGTATGAATGATATTTATGCATTTTTTTTCTCTGATGATATTTGTTAATGTTGGTTTCTCTCTAGACATGGTAACCACCATGAGGCTTTGGCTAATGGCTACTATCCTAGTGCCCAGTGGTGGTTGTCGGAGCTATAGCAGCCTCGGTAACCCAGTGAAGGCTGCTTCAACTGGCCCACCAATGGCTGCCGGAGCTGTAGCAGCCCCGATAACCAGTGAAAGCTGCTTCAGCTAGCGGTGGACCTCCCAATGGTTAGTGGTGGACCGATGGTGCAATGGTGGTCTTGAAGTACAAGTTGTGAGCCTGTGACTGTCATGCATGGAACAATAGTATATTGGTATTGGTCATGCGGCTTGCTCAATCACTGGACAAAGAACAAGTAAGCTGAGGTTAATTGCTTGTATTTATTTATGAAGTTTTTTTTATCATTCTCTCCTATTTCTGATACTTAAAAATTTTTGAAAATTTATTTTTTTACTTTTGTAAATCTTAGCTTATCAATTGGTGAAGTTTGATTTAATATTGACTGCTAACTATTTACAGTATTTTTAGTTTGCTTTTATGCTCTTATTATTTTTTATTATGTTGACTAACTTGATCCATGTTATGTGATTTTTTTCTATTTACAATATTTTGATATAAAATTATATCATTGTTAATTCTTTCTAGCATTAAAAAGGATTACAATGACAACCCCTAAGAATTTTGGACCTAATTCTGCATCTGATAAAGAAGCCTAGCTTGTTGAAGAAGTTGAGCAAACTAATCAAGAGATTGAATAAGCAAAAGTGGATGAGAATGAGGAGGCTCCTAATGAAACCCAATTAGCTGAAACTATAGAGCCAAAACTCAAAGGGACTAGGAAAAGAAAGTCAAAAGCTTGGGAATACTTTGATGAGGCATGGGGTAAAGATCCTAATAACAGAAGAAAAGAGTGCTTTTTGTGTATATGCAAGGCTTGTGGACATAGATTTAAAAAACAAAATATTGGGACAACTTCTCATTTGTTAAGGCATGTTCGAGAATGCACTAAGATCAATCCTAAAGCTAAGGTTGTAGTTGATCCAAAGCAAAAAACTCTTAATCTTATTCCTGATGGTTCTGCCTCTGAACTTCCTATTCCTGTGTTTTATGACCCAAAGAACTATGATCAGTACAAGATTAGGAAGATCATTGCTACCATGATCATGGTTCATGAGTATCCTTTCATGATAGTTGAGCATTACTGGTTTAATGTCCTTTTAAAAGTTCTGAATCCAAATTATGAGATGGTTTCAAGAGGAACAATTAAAAGTGGTCGTATGAAAATTTATGAAGTTGAGAAGGAGAAATTAAAGAATGTTTTAAAAAATGTTGGAAAAGCATCATTGACTGCTGATTGTTGGACTTTTTGTCAGACTATAGGGTATATGTGCATCACAGTTCACTTTATAGATGATGATTGGATAGTTCAAAAGAGTATTCTCAGTTTTACTAAGTTGGAACCACCTCATACTGGTGTTATCATATCTCATGCAATTTCTTCTTGTCTTATAGAGTGGAATATCCAAGATAAGGTGTCATCCATAACCCTTGACAATGCTAGCAATAATGATGTGGCTGCTAAGTTGTTGATGAAAAAGTTTGCATCTATGAACAAATTGCATTTCAAAGGTCATTTTTTTCATGTTAGGTGCTGTAAACATATCTTTAACATTTTGGTTCAAGATGGACTAAAAGAGGTGGAGAGTATCATTGTGAAGGTAAGGGAGACAATGAAGTACTTGAAGAAGTCACCATCTAGGTTATCAGAGTTTGGTGATGTTGCTAGGCATAATGGCATTCTTATTAAAAAGGGGTTATGTTTAGATGTACCTACTAGGTGGAATTCTATCTTCTTGATGTTGGAATCTGCCTTTGCTTATAGGGATGCATTTTTCTATTATGCAGACTTGGATGCAAATTACAAGTGGCTGCCTACAGAGTTAGATTGAGAAAAGTATGAAAAGATTAGAATGTTTTTGGAGGTATTCAGCACTGTTACTAATATTATATCTGGTACTACATACCCTACAGCCAATTCGTTTCTTTCTTCTGTTAGTCATGTTAGGAGGATATTGATTGAGCAACCTATAGCTGCTGATGAGTATATGAGGAATATGGCTAGAATAATGAGAGAAAAATTTGACAAATATTGGGGTGAGTGCAACATATTAATAGCAGTGGCTGCCGTACTAGACCCTAGGTACAAAATGACTCTTATCTCCTTCACTTTCCCTAGCATATTTCTTGGTTATGATGAATCCGATATACAAATTCAAAAGGTTAAGGATGCCTTGCAAGAAATTTATGACATCTATTCAGATGGGGAAGGATCCTCTTCTAACATGGTTGGTGTAGATCATGACACGTCAAACCTTTCTTTTGGTGGCAGTAGACCTGATAGTGGGATGTTTGATCTACTTCAAGGTTTTAATGAGTTTGTAGCTACTAGTGTTTCTTTCCAACCTTCAAAATGTGACTTGCAAGTTTATTTGGATGAAGGATTGGTTCAAGAAAATTCAAAGTTTAATGTTCTAGAGTGGTGGAAGTTAAACACTCAAGTTTTCCTCATTGTCAAAAATGGCCAAGGATATCCTCACTATTCCTGTTTCTTCTGTTGCTTCTGAATCAGCATTTAGTGCTGAAGGTAGAATCTTGGATGAGTATAGGAGCTCTTTGGCTCCTAAGATAGTAGATGCCTTAGTTTGTGCTGCAGATTGGATCAGGTCAAGACATACCAATATAAAAACTATACTAGTATAAATTATCTTTTAGTTATTAATTAATTCTTTCTAGTTTTATAAATATTTATATATTAATTATTATTTATTTTCTTTACCTTTCAGTAAGAAATACTTGAGGAAGAAAAATTGGTTGTGAAGATACCTGGTCCTTCATCTGAAAAATAAAAATGGCTGCTTGGTTGTGAATCAGGGGTTATATTATGTTAGATGATCAATTTTTTATTAATTAACGGTACATAGTAGATAGTTTTTGTTAGAGGACCTGCACAGTGATATTTTGGTATATAACTAACCTCTTTCATATCATTTTGAAATAATTACATAAGTAATATAATATTGTTCTCTACCTGCAAGTTTTGTGTTTATCAATTCTAGCCTTATAATTGAATTTTAAAGTGCATATGGACTACTATAATGTATGTTCTCTACTGCTACTTGTAGTTAATTAATAACAAGTACTTGTAATGCATGTTCATTTATATTTTAAGTTTATATAAAAGCTATGGCTGTCTTGATTGATAGGATCTTTTGGAGCTGCAACACCAAAATATATGAGAAAAAGATAGGTTTCATCTATCCATTGTTAGTTTTATTTTCTTATTTTCTTGATTTTATTTTCTTACTTTTTTATCTATCTCTTTATTTTTTGATGGCAATATTTTAGATTTTATGCAATGATGAAGCAGTCATTTAATCACTGAATAATGGACTGTCTGAAGGCATGCTTGCATGTAGCCGCAGCTCCAATTATCGATAAAATGCTTCTGAGCATAGGGACTTTTTAAGTTTTTAGTTATTTGTTTAGTTATTTTAAGTTTCTATAATTTACTTGATTTTTTTTGATTTGTTTGATTATTTATTTGATTGGTGCAATGATGAAGCAGCCACTTATTCACTAACCAATTATCTCTATGCTTTCTTGGAGAATGGAATTTAAATCATCTATATTATCCTTTGGCTACTGTGGTTCAGATTCTATATCTCTGATTAATTTATAATTCTATTTTTGAACAGAAAAATTTTTCTATATTATCCTTTGACTGACTTCAAATGATGAACATTGTGTTTAGTTTAGCATGTGCTTGGAAAAAAGAGATTCTATATCTTTGTGATATTTTTGACATCATGCTCAGATTCAACATGTGCTTCAAATAGCTGTGGTGGTTCAGATTCAGTATGTTTGCTAGTTGTTCAGTTTTCTACTATCTATCATAATAATTTTTTCTGTAGTGTTTACTTTTATAATCTATTGATTTCTGATTATTTACTGTTGGCGTGATCTGGCATGATCTAGTTGTTTGCTGCTGGCGTGATCTGGTTGTTTGATGCTACTACTGGTTATTTACTACTGACATGATCTGGCTAGAACCTTCTTTGCAGGCTTACAGCAGATCCTTGTTGTGCCTCTTGCATTTTGTCTATCATATATATATGCTATTATCCTATTTGCAATCTGATTTTCAGATTGTATCTGATAGGATTGGAATCATTTGATTGATCTTTCAGTGTAGACATGCTTGACCTTGCCTTGAAAAGGTAGGCTTACAATGAAGTTTGACAAACCCGATTTCATCTTATTAATGGTGGCTTTGAATTCCTAATATTTCATAATTTAAATAGCCATGTGATGGGATAAATCATCTATTAGTTTTAGATGTGTGTTATCAACCATCTATAGTGGCTTTGAATTCTTGATAGTTCATAATTTTGTAGTTCAAAATTTTCATCAGGAAGGCAATAATGTTTATTGTCTGCTTTGTTTCTTCTAAGCATGCTATTTATTGCAGCAAAACTGTTAAGTGGTCTAATGGTTGGTATGTTTAATGATTCTTGTTATGAAATTGTTGGTTTCATGCTGAAGTAGTAAACAAGCTTTTGCTTATTTTAGATTTATTGCACCACTTATAGTTTTCTTGTCTATCTCTTTGTTTTTTATCTTTTTGGTGGTAATATTTTAGATTTTGTGCAATGATGAAGTAACCATTTAATTACTGAGTAATGGACTGTCTGGAGACATGCTTGTATGCAACCGTAGCTTCAATTGTCGATAAAATCTCCTAAGCATAAGAGACCTTTTAGGTTTTTAATTATTTGATTTAACTTCATATAGTTTGCTTAATTTCTCTTTGGTTTATTTGATTGTTTATTTGATTGGTGCAATGATGAAGCAGTCATTTATTCACTAAGCAATGGATTGTTTAGAGGCAATTTGCATATAGCCACAGCTTCGAATTTTGGTATGTTCAGAGATTTCATGCTGAAGAGATAAACAAGTTTTTGCTTGGTAGTTTCTTATGATATAATTCCTATACTCAGCTGTAATTCTTATTGTCAGTCATTGTAATTTGTAAAATTATTTGAGTTATAATTTTTCTTGAAATGATTATGACAGTATGTAAAAATTTATAATTATATATTATATTAAAATTTTAGAAATAAATAAAATATATTTTATTGATTTTTTAGTTTTATTTTTTATATTACTGTAGACGAGCCGAACTCGAGTCGAATGTAACGAGCTTTCGAGCAGAATTTAATTCAAAGTCGAACCGAATTTGAACATAACGAACTCGATCTCGAATAAAATTTTTTTGAATACATTCGAACTCAAGCCGAACATAAACTAAACAGTAGTTCGAATGAATCGATCCCAAACAGTGAAATGTTCGATCGTGTTTGATTCATTAACAGCCCTACTTCTGACTTCCTAGCATCATGTAGAATTAAGCAACACGCAACTTAATTTTAAGGCTATGATTAAACAAAATGGTCTGGCTATGGTGTTCAGTTTAATAGATGGCATACTCAAAAGAGTTGCTACATTTTCCTTCACTCCAACTTCTCTCTGTGCCCTATTTTGATGGATCTTTCTCCAATACCTAAACAGGCAATTCCACAGCTTATTTCCTCATAGGGCTCGTTTAGTTGGGATAATCTAGCATGAAAAAATGATTTGCATATCATATTACCATATTTAGTATAAAAAGTGAAAGAGAAAGATGATAAAAAAATGGTGGATCCTATGTTTATTTGATAAATTTCATAGGAGGTTGGTATTTAATAAATTTTTGAGGAGTGATAATTCATACTTTACAAAAATAATTCCAATAAAGCTACATATATCATTATTAAATTTATTCTGATATCTTTCCAAATTCGTTCAATAAAAAAATTTTGTAAAAAAATTATGATGAAGATGATATTATGCAATGAGCTATGTGATTATAGTCATTATATAAAAATCAATTGAAGATGATAATATTACTCTAGTATTAAAAAAAGTATTTTATATTGAAGCGTGTTGGGGGTAAAATTATTCTTACCGAAGACCCCGAGGCTTTAGATAACAACTTTGCGGTAATCTTTGAAGTGTCCCTCATCGATCCATCATCAGATTTTGCCACCCTATCGTCGATTTTCGATCCCTATTATTAACCACTGACATCCATCATCAATATCTTCAATCATCGACATCCGACCCATCCTTGGCTAGCAACTTACTCATGGTTATCAATTTTTAGTCGGAACTAGAATGATCGATTCCTTATTCGACTTCTAGTCTATCACTAATCCCACCTCGGATGTTACCGACCCTACTTTAGCTTCCTACTCCAGCTAGTAATCTCGATCAACTCGAAGCTCTCTTTCCAAACCAAGTAACAATTCTCTATAGTTGGCCATGATCCGAATAAGGCAACTGTAACTTCTCAATTTCATGAATATCGATTACCAATGTCACACATTGCATTCGATTTATTCAAAATCGTCCACAAATTGTACCCCACGAATGGTTCCAATCCCTATCTATAAATAGGGATCTCAACGGAACCGTCAGGTATGAGAATTCACCCTCTTGCATCTTCATTTTTGTTACAGAATTTTGACTTAAAAATCGGAGGGTCCCCGCTGGAGCCATCTCTGGTCAAAACTTTTTTGCAGGTCTTGTCACTGGAATGCCCAATGTCGCTAACTCCAACCACTTCGGTAAAGATCAAAATTCTGCATCAACAAAAGGGATATTTATAAATTAGGCTATATTCCTATGTAGATTTACCTCCAACTAAACGTAGTAATTTTTTTTTATATCATTTTTTTGAGTAATTTTTCTACCAACCAAATATAGTAAAAATTATTTTTTAAAATAAATAATTTTTAAAAATTATCAAATTATTCTATAATCTAATATATCCCAACCAAACGGACCCATAGAGAAATTCTTTGTCTACCACCCCCGATCAAAAAAAAAATATATCGCTTCACCATATTAGGCCACATAATGTAATTAATAATAAGGTTGCACCGATTTCACAACCTAGCATTTTTTAAAAATAAAAATAAAAATATTATTTTTTTTGAAGACATCATCTTTTACTTTCTTTTTATTCGTGTTTGATCAGGATGTCATAAATAATAATAGAACATCATAACAATCAATAAAATGTCATAGAAAATAATAGGAAGGCGTCTTCGAGAAAAAGAATATTTTCATCAAAAAATTTGAAAAAAAAATTGAGTTATATTAAATTCATATGGCTGGTATAATTCTCATTATTAATTATGCCAGCATTTTTTCTCCACCAAGGATAATGGACAAAGAATTTCTCTTTCCTTGCATCCAAGTTTGGGTCATCATCCTTCTCAGCCCACCTTGTCCACTTAGCTGGCCTTCGAAGCATCGCTGTTTCAGCCGTGCATTTGTACTATTTATATCATCTGGGAGAAGTATAAAGATCAATTGAAAGAAAGGAAAATGATTATACAAAAAGAAAGTATAAAAAATGAAAAATACAATGACAAAAGAGGTTTGAAAAATAAGAAGAAAAAATAAAGAAGAAGATAAAAATGAAAAAATAAAATAAAAATAGAAAAGAAAAAAAAGAAAAGGATATTATAGCTGCTGGGGATAAATTTCATCCCTACTAAAGTCCAATCTGATGCTCAGCCTAATGCAACCGATAGTCACGAAAGAGCTTCAGTAGATAAGCCTTAGCCGAATTCCTTCAGCCGGCCAAACTCCTCAAGCGATCAAGCCCCTTTCGAACTCCATAGCAGCCGGGTCTTAGCCGAATTCCTTCAACCGATCGAACTCCTCAGCGACCGAGCTCCAGTCGAAGTCGAATCCCTTCAACCGACCAAACTTCTCAGCGGTCGAGCTCCAGTCAAACTCGTACGAGAGCTGAACTCCCTCCGCATTCCTCCAGTCGGACGCCTACGGGAGCCTAACTCCCTCCGAGGTCCTCCTTCAGTCGGACTCCTATGGGAACCAAACTTCCTCCGAGATCCTCCTCTAGTTGGACTCCTATGGTAGCCGAACTCCCTCCGAGGTCCTCAGCGGTCGAGCCTCGGTCGAACTCCTCAGTGGCCAAGCCCTGACCGAACTCCTCAGCGATCGAGCTCTAGCCAAACTCCTTCCAGATCGCTCCTACAATCAGATTTCTTCAGGAGCCGAACTCCTTTCGGATCACTCCTACAGTCGGACAACTCCAAGAGCCGGACTCTTTTCAAAATTCTTCTTCAATCAGATTCCTTTAGGAGCCGAACTTCTTCCGGATCGCTCCTATAGTCAGACTCCTCTAGGGGGACAAACTCCTTCCGGACATCCCCTTCGATCGAACTCCTCTCGGATGATCCCCTCCAGACGTATCCCCTAAGAAGTCCGAGCTTCCCTAAAATGGATATACGTCGAGGTTCTTCACCAACCAACGCCTACTCTCTCGAACTACGGCTGTTGAACCTCGGCAGTATGGCCGTCACTATCAGTCTGATGGTACCTTTTTCTCCATAACAAGTTTCATGCGGTCCACGATCGGACGATATGGCCATCACTACCAGTCTGACGATACCACTCTCTCCGTAACAAGCTCCATGTGGCCTACGACTGGACGACATGGCCACCACTACCAGTCTGGCAACACCACTCTCTCCATAACAAGTCCTATGCAGCCCACGACCGGACGACATGGCCACCACTACCAACCTGACGATACCTCTCTCTCCGTACTGAACCCCATGCAATCTAGAGCGGCCCGCTACCAGACGGTATGGTCGTCACCATCATTCAAGCTCCATCTATAAAAGAGACCCTCCAGATATGTTTCCTCTAAGCTCTCCTCTTCCCTCTAAAGCTTTAAGCCCACTTCTCTTTCCTGAGCACTCCATTTCTGTTGGTCAGAAAAGCTGACTTGATCGTCGGAGGGTCCTATCGGAGCCACCACCACTAACTCCGGATGGAACTTTATTTTGCAGATAACCGATGGCGACCTCATTCTTCTCCACTTCAGTTCGATCCGGCGTCGATCAGATTTTCCACCAATAGAATTGGCACTAGAAGAAGGGCCTTCTGTCTCTGAGGTTTTCTTATTCTTGAGAAGTGCTCAGCGACGACCTCTCTCTTCCCTCTCTAGAGATCTTCCTTCTTCCTCTCTAGAGTTCTTTTCCAAGAGAAAATGCCTCCTAGGAGAGCTTCGACCTGACGATCGGCGGCCTCCACGGCCCGATCCTGTCCAGACCCATCTGCTTTCACTTCAGTTCCGACAACTAAGATTCCGCCTACAGCTGCGGTAGATGTGGAGCAGTTCAACCTGCTTGTCCAGTAGATTCGTGGCCTTACGGAGGTGGTGCAGGCCATGCATCGACAGGCTCCGGCACCAGTTCGATCGATGTAGGATTCTCTGGAGCCCTATGGTTCGATTCGAAAATGGCCGACTTGGGCTATCCGGCCTCTAATCCCCAAAAAGAGGAAGCAAAAGATGGAGGGCCCTTGCTCGAACCACGACTCGACCCAGGGGAAAGCTTTGCATCCATTCCACCAGAAAATCCTGAAGATCAAAGGCCATAAAAATCTCTTAAATCAAAGGTTCTTAGAAATGAGCCGACGAATCGAAGAGCTCCGTCACACTTTCTTCTCACACGATAATGACATTTGTACTGATCCTCCTTTTTTGTAGAAAATTATGCAGGAACCGATCCCACCGAACTTCAAACTCCTGCAGTTTGAGAGTTACGATGGGACCACCGATCCGATCGACTACTTGAAAGCCTTTTGGATAATGATGTTGGTCCATGGTGCGTCAGATGCTATTTTGTGCCGGGCTTTCCTCTCTACCCTTAAGGGAGCCATCCGAAACTGGTACTCGGCGCTTAAGTCGAGTACCATCTTATCATTTGATCAGATGAGCCATCAGTTCGTAGCCCACTTTGTTAGCAGCTGACATTCGCATCGAGGTTCAAATTTTTTGATGACCATCAAGCAGAAGGAGGGAGAATCCATCCGGACTTATGTCATCCAGTTTAATGCTGTTACATTGGAGGTTCAGAACTTAGACCAATCAGTCGCCATGGCCGCTCTCAAGGGCGGCCTCCAGAAGAATGACTTACCATTCTTCCTAGAAAAGAAGTATCTTAGGGACTTCGCCGATCTGCTGGCTTGGACCGAGAGATATGCCCATACGGAAGAAGCCTTCAAGTTGAAGGATGAAGAAACCATAGGAGAGCGGTGGGCGGACGAGTGTAATAAATTTGCCACCAATGGAGGGCCCAATGAAGTTCGACCACACTCACGGACTTCCTCCGAGCGCAAGCAAGTTCGAACTCCTCGAGCTCGTCATCAAGGAAGCTCTGATAGAACGACGCGAAGAAGTCCTCCCCCCGGAAGGTTCCACAACTACGCCCCCCTCAATGCTCCTAAAGCTTAAGTTCTGATGGAAATTAAGAATCAGCTATCAAGATCAGAAGAATTATGATCTCCCCCAAATAAGCGCAATCGAAGCAAGTACTTCTTCTACCATCGCAACCATGGCCACGACATTGAAGAATGCATTCAGCTCTGAGATGAAATCGAGGAGCTCATCAAGAGAGGTCAGTTGGGTCAGTTCCTCAGACGCCAGTCTAAAGCAGGAGAAGATCAGTCGAGGGCGCTGCCATAGCTAGAACCACCAATGACGAAGGAACAACAAAAAGGTCGGTTGCCTCCCATATCATCGACGCCACGTTTGGGAGGAGCTTGGTACTTTGACGATCCATCATCTCTCAATCTCAGAGCTTAGAGGAGCTCGCTCTAAATTGAGAAGGTCAGTATGAGATAAAAGAGGTCATTCGGCCCGGAGCTTATCGCCTGAAGGAATTCGAAGAAACAACGCTCCCATGATCCTGAAATACAGAGAATCTGAAAATATGCTACCAGTAATTTTTCTTCAATAAAATTTCTTCATTTCGATATTGTTGTTCCTTGGTGCAGAAACTATGTGGTAACAAGGAAGAAGCAATTAATAGTGGCTATGTTAGGAACAGAAGGAGAACCTCATCCCAATATGAGCAGGTCGAAGTTCTTCAATCTCGGCTGCAGAAGATAAGATCTCCCCTGTGCTTCAATCTCGGCCAGAGATAAGATCTCTCCCGAGCGTCCGAGTCAACCTCGACTAGAGATAAGATCTCTCCCGAGTGACCGAACCAACCTCGACTACAGAAGATAAGATCTCCCCCGAGCTTCAATCTCGATCAGAGATAAGATCTCTTCCGAGTGCCCGAGTCAACCTCGGCTAGAGATAAGATCTCTCCCGAACGATCGAGTCAACCTCGGCCAAAGATAAGATCTCTCTCGAGCGATCGAGCCAACCTCGACTGCAGGAGATAAGATCTCCCCCAAGCTTCAACCTCAGTCAGAGATAAGATCTCTCCTGAGTGCCCAATTCAACCTCAGCTAGAGATAAGATCTCTTTCAAGCGATCGAGTCAACCTCGGCTAGAGATAAGATCTCTTTCGAGCGTCCGAGCCAACTTCGGCTAGAGATAAGATCTCTTCCGAGTGACCGAGCCAACCTCGGCTGCAGGAGATAAGATCTCTTCCGAGCTTCAATCTCGGTCAGAGATAAGATCTCTCCTGAGCGCCCGAGTCAGCCTCGACTAGAGATAAGATCTCTCCCAAGCGACCAAGCCAACCTCGACTGCAGAAGATAAGATCTCCCCCAAGTTTCAACCTCGGTCAGAGATAAGATCTCTTTCGAGCGTCCGAGTCAACCTCGGCTAGAGATAAAATCTCTTTCGAGCGATCGAGTCAACCTCGGCTGTAGGAGATAAGATCTTCTCCGAGCTTCAATCTCGGTCAGAGATAAGATCTCTTCCGAGCGACTGAGCCAACCTTAACTGCAGGAGATAAGATCTTCTCTGAGCTTCAACCTCGGCCAAAGATAAGATCTCTCTCGAGCGACCGAGTCAACCTCGGCTAGAGATAAGATCTCTCCTGAGCGCCCGAGTCAATCTCGGCTAGAGATAAGATCTCTCTCGAGCGATCGAGCTAACCTCAGCTGTAGGAGATAAGATCTCTCCCGAGCTTTAACCTCGGTCAGAGATAAGATCTCTCTCGAGCGCCCGAGTCAACCTCAGCTAGAGATAAGATCTTTTCCGAGCGACCGAGCCAACCTCGACCGTAGGAGACGAGATCTCCTTCAACCTCGGTTGGAGACGAGATCCCTCCGAGCCTCAACTTCAACTTCAACCTCGGTTGGAGATGAGATCTCTCCCGAGCCTCATCTTCCACTTCAACTTTGGCTGAAGATGAGATCTCCTCCGAGCTTCAACCTAAACTGGCGCAGAGTCCTGAAGAGGACTTCGGCAGTCGTCTTTTCTGCACTCCCTTTCTTCGAGTTTTGAACTCGGAAGTGGGGGGACTATTGTTGGGGATAAACCCCACCCCTGCTGAAGTTCAGTCTGATGCTCAGCCTAATGCAACCGGTAGTCACGAAAGAGCTTCAACGAACGAGATTTAGCCAAACTCCTTCAGCCGATCGAACTCCTCAAGCGGCCGAGCCCATTCCGAACTCCCCTGCGGCTGAGTCTTAGTCGAATTCCTTCAACTGGTCGAACTCCTTAGCGATCGAGTCCTAGTCGAAGCCGAATTCCTTCAACCGATCGAACTTCTCAGCGGTCGAGCTCCAGTCGGACTCGTACGGTAGCCGAACTCTCTTCGCACTTCTTCAGTCGGACGCCTACGGGAGCCTAACTCCCTCCGAGGTCCTCCTTCAGTTGGACTCCTATGGGAGTCGAACTCCCTTCGAGATCCTCCTCCAATCAGACTCGTACGGTAGCCGAACTTCCTCCGAGGTCCTCAGTGGCTGAGCCCCAGCCAAACTCCTCAGTGGCCGAGCCCTGGCCGAACTCCTCAGCGATCGAGTCCTAGCCGAACTTCTTCCAGATCGCTCCTGCAATCGAATTTCTTCAGGAGCTGAACTCCTTCCGGATCGCTCTGCAGTCGAACTCCTCTAAGAGCCAAACTCCTTCCAGAATTCTTCTTCAACCATATTCCTCCAGGAGCCAAACTTCTTTCGGATCACTCCTACAGTCGGACTCCTCCAAAAGCCGAACTTCTTTCGGACATCTCCTTCGATCGAACTCCTTCCGGATGATTTCCTCCAGACGTATCCTCTTAGGAGTCCGAGCTTCCCTAAAATGGATATATGTCGAGATTTTTCACCAACCAACGCTTACTCCCTCGAACTACGGCTATTGAACCTCGATGGTATGGCCACCACTACCAGTCTGGCAGCACCTTTCTCTTCGTAACAAGTCCCATGCGGTCCATGATCGGACGACATGGCCACCACTATCAGTTTGGTGACACCACTCTCTCCGTAATAAGTCCTCCGTAAAAAGTTCCATGCGGCCTACGATCAGATTACATGGCCACCACTACCAGTCTGGCGACATCACTCTCTCCGTAATAAGCTTCATACGGCCCACAACCAGACGACATAGCCGCCACTACCAGCCTGACAATACCACTCTCTCCATACCGAACCCCATGCGGCCTAGAGCGGCCCACTATCAGACGGTATGGTTGTCACCATCATTCAAGCTCCGTCTATAAAAGGGACCCTCCAGATATGTTTCTTCTAAGCTCTCTTCTCTCCTCTAAAGCTCTAAGCCCACTTCTTTTTCTGAGCACTATTTCTGTTGGCCAAAAGAGCTGACTTGATCGTCGGAAGGTCCTATCGAAGCCACCACCACCGACTTCGGACGGAACTTTGTTTTGCAGGTCACCGATGGCGATCTCGTCCTTCTCTACTCCAGTTCGATCTGGCATCGATCAAATTCTACACCAATAATAGCAATAGGGAAGTTTTTACTAACCTTTTCTATCCTGTCTCCTCATTTATTATTGTAAGCTATGATTGTTCTATCTACCCAGTTGCACAATACAAAGTTCTATGGTTTATGTGTTCAGCTGCATATGATTCCTATGCATATGGATATCAGGGGGTTTATGCATATGTCTTATGTACAAGATTTTCAGAGAGAACGTATGGATTTCTGTTTTGCTGTCAGCTATATTTGCTGCTTCCTTCCCGTGTATATTATCCTCCTTATTCCCTCCAACCTCCTTGCTAGTTCTTCACATTCCAACCTGCAGTGGGAGATCAGTTCAATGATGTCATCCTCTTCATCATTGTTGCCCTCATCAGGATGTTGTTTCTTTCTTCACTACTAATCAGATTTTTTCTTTTAACACAATGCTCGAGTTCTATGTTACTTTCTTCGATCAAAGATTTGCAATTGTACAGTAGAAGGCCTACATCCTCTATATCATCATATCTGCTTCTCTTTTTTCAAACTTGAAACTAGTGATTTCCTTCATCACCCACCTCTGACTGTAATCGTTTGGTCAAGCATAGTTAGCGACAAGGTATTCTCTATAGGGCTGCGCTATTTTTTAACAATGTATCCTCTATATCTATATAATTAGTGATAAATAGCGGTATTTGGCCATCATCATCAACTCCAGATGGAACTTTATTTTGTAGTTCATCGATGGCGATCTCATCTTTCTCGATTCCAACTCGATCCGACGTTCATCAAATTCTGCACCAACAAGATACCATGGTTTGCCTGCTACTCCATCAGCAGTTTGATCTTCACTACTCACAAAAGTTGGTTTTCTTCGACATTGTCATCATCTGCCTCCTCAGAACAGGCTGTTACTGTTTAAAGGTTGACGCCATGTTTCGGTGTCTTTCTCTTTGTCTGAATGCTTGTCTGCAGTTCTGCCTTTACTACTTTCTTTTTGGGTCTCGGTTAGCATCTGTTAACCACAACCTCACATACTTCTCAGTGGACTGCGCCGGACTGCCTTAATTTGTTTCTTACCATTTCTACCATACAGTGTAACATGTGTTGTATCTTCATCTTATATTTTCGTAACATTTCGATCACTCTCCTCTGTACACAGTTTGTTTCAGATATAATATAGATCGGCTTTGTTACCAAAAAAGAGAAAAAAAAACGTCGTCCAGCTAGATCCAAGAAAAGTGAAATTTATGAGAGAAGAGACTTAGCCCATCTTTGGTTGAGATTGCAAAGAGAAGGTATCGACCAACATGGTGTGAAGCACTTGCCCATCAGCAAGATCCGAAACAAGAAGCATCTCATGAGAAGATTTGGAAACTAACCCTTTGGATGATTCCAATAATGTGACCAATTCTGCTAAAGTTGTTTATCCCATGTATATGCTCTATTGTATATTTTTCTGCACAAGCAATTACAAGCGCATATATGCTTAGTGTCACAAGTCTTATTAATAATATGGAGGACTTGCGACATTGCAACTAGCCTAACGCCATAAGTAAGGTGCTCAAAGAGTACATTTCTATCGCAACCGCCATATCATTCAGGATATAAACGAAGGGAAGGGAACCCCATCAGGATACCTTAATTGTTCTATGATGCTCCTTTCGATACCTTAGTGGCTACGCAATGCTCTATGAAACCTTGAAAACTTTGGAACATTCATGTTGAGTACCTCATAAATGCGTTTAGAATTATGTTTTGAAATGTACATCAACATACATGAAGTCAAATGATGAGACTTGTACTGCCATGTCCCTTGCATTGGTGTGTATCTAATTATATATTCTCAACATGTTCCTGAACATGTCAAACGTGCTAATTTTTCATAAACTTCTTAAAGATTTTGGGGAAGTCTGGATGATACAAGAATGACGTGCATGAACTTAAGTTTCAACCGAATGAATAATATATGTGAACTTATATTTTCATAGGAACATGCAATACGTCCATTGATTAATTAAGAAGTACATCAGAATGTATATGTACAGAAAAACAAAGGTATGCAAATGAAACCGGACAGGTGTGCATGACTTGTTTAAATAATGTGCATCGAGGCATATCATTACAAAGAGATAGCGAACCACCTTCTCATCTTTCCTTCTACTTCTCCAACCGAACTACCAGTCATTAATTCACAAAGCATTGAAATACTAATGGGTAATTCACCATTCCCAGAAGGTAGCACAAAATTGGAATAGACTTGCACTCCCGGACTGTGGGAATGGTAACGACCCATGCATGAAGAAGGTTTAGACTAAACCATGCCTCGGCCGAGCTTATTTAGATCCATGGATCACGAATTGGAGATATTGGGCACGGAGATATCACCATAACCTATACGCCAATCATTTGGAAAACAAGAGAAACATAAATTAATCTAAGGAGGTGTTTCAAGTAATATTCAGATTGGTAAGCTTTTTCGAAGCACGCCATGGCTGAGTATTCCACCTTTTGGCTGGTGTTGCTATTCTTAGAATCCATTTCAAGTCTAAAACATTCTAGTTTAATTTTCGTAATCTCTCGACTACTATTTTATATTCACCTTAATTTCATCATGTATATCCCTATCGATATTACAGATAAGTTCCTAGTAAAACCTATAAACTATTCTATGTTAGAAATCTAGAATTGCTTTTCCATGTCTTCTAAGTATAGTCTCGTGCATATTATGAAAAACCATTAGATTAGCGTACCAAGAGGTTGGGCCCGATCACCAGTAGTTTGAGCAAGGTATTCATGTCAAAGATCAGCTGAAATATCCATTAATTTGCTGTGTATTGGAAACTCACAGATCCCATGTACGTGAAACCTTGCTCTTTAGCATCTTGGCTCGCATAGAGTGATTGTACATTCAAAACACTGTTCATGCAATATCAATATATCAATCAAGGCTTTAATTTTCTTTGCAAATATTAAATATTTTAATTATTACATATCTCTTGTACTAGCAGTTGATCTCGATTTTCAATCGGTATTCTAATATCTCAATTCCTATATATCGTCTAATATTTTAGAATATTTCCAACTACTTTTTTGATAAATCAAAAAAAATTATACCATTACACTATAAATACATCCATGAAAATTAAAAATAAAATATTCAAAAATTAGAATGATGGATCGATCTTGGAATTCTATAAGATAGTTTCAATATGATCGATTTGCTATATAAGATGCCATTTAGTCTATTGTATCATTAACTTCTTAGTAGATATGAGATGCTTCGACAAAATTTTTTTTAAAAAAAAAATAATCCTATAGAAGAGGATGAGAGTCGGCCTCCATAAAAGTTGAAAATGTAATAACCAACTTATAATTACAATAGAATCCTCATGCCTATCATATTAAAAATTCTGACTCCATCCATGGCTAATAGAACATTAGGGTTTTTAATTACAAAATCTACTCCACCAAAAGTATCTCTCTCATGTATACTATTATCAAAGTTGATCTGAAGAAATATCTTTAATCTTTTCAAAATTCTTCATCATCCTACCCCTTAGATAACTCGTAACATCGGGGCAAATAACAATCTTGATAAGTACCATAAATTTATTAATAAAAATATTAATTTATAAATTAATCTATCTTTATTTTTTAAATTAATTTTTATTTATTTTTTTAAAAAATATATTTATAAATAAAAAGAGCTTATTTTTTGGTTCAAATGAAGCAAATTTGGAGTAAATTCGATTTAAATTGGATCCGATAAAAAATTTCAAAAAAAATAAAAAAAAAATTGGCTTAGTTGGCTCGCTCAGTCCAGAGCCACCAAGCCCAGCACAAGCCAGGCTCACCATGGACCAGAGTGCAGGGGCATTTCAATCATTTCAAGGGCAAGCGGTGTGCTGATTCGTCTAGATCTTTGGCACGAATGGTCTACAGCGATCCACAGCATAACAAAGGCACCATTGAATGGTCTAGGTCATTGCTGGTCCAGATCTAATAATTAGAGAGTTTTCCTACTTTGATTCAAACAACCTAGCTCTCATCTGCGCCATCCGATAGCTGTATGCGTTCTCTGACTTCGATCCGACAGTCAGATCTTTTCCAAAGCTTGATTCAACGGCTAACGAACGTTCCTAAATTGATTTAGTCTCCCTGATCTTGATTTAGCAGCCTGGATCTTCCGAATCAAAGCGATCGGACGGCCAAGAGATATTTCAACTTGATCTGGGCCAATAAAAAGATTTTTTTGATATTTTTTGAGCCTCTGGATTTCCATTTGATGGCCAGAAGTTTAGAACTCATAGAAGACTCTATCCAAACGCTATTTTAATTCGATTTTCTCTTGAATTCTTTCACATACATCGGTTAATACACCGCCTTTGTCCCATATCGCCCAACAACAAAGGACCCTCCTCTCCAACATCTATTTAAATATCCCTAGGCCTACAAAATTCAGTATCTTCGATCGAGGGGAAGCTATAATACAGGATAAAGGTCGAGCTTGGGTTGATGATTGCTTTGAGGCAGACGATGCTGAGAGAAAGAGCTTGTCTTCTATGCCATCTCTATACCAATATCAATCCAAGATCAAAATCAATTAAATTCTAATTTTTATTTTTTTTATTTTTTTTTAATTTTATATATTTAAATTTTAGATTTTAATTTTAATATAAAATTTTTTTTTATGATTTTTATTTTTAATTACTATTTATTTTCATTGCAAGTAGATGTTAAGATCTAAATAGTAGATTTTAGTATCAAATTTATATTTTTATATTATTTAATTTCTATTTTTTATTTATAATTTTATTTTTTAATTTTAATTTTTTTATAAAAATTAATAATTTTAAATCAAAACACTATCTTTCCTATGGATTCGATCCGATTCACTATTTTTTATATATTTTTAATTATTTTAAAAAAATAAAATTAAACTTATAAATAATATTTTAATGATAATATCATGATTTATGCAATAAAATAAATATTTATTAGTAAATTTAATAAATCTCAACCCATTTAGAATCCCATGGAGACACCGAAACTAACTTGCCGGTCAATGGAGTCTCGTGAGTCGAGCAATCAAACCAAACCTAATTATATTTGAGCCCATCATCTGTCTTTTTGTTTCTTCTTATGCAAAAAAATTTAAATTATTAAAAGATTTTTAATTTTTTTAACTTTATTTAATATAATTATATTATTTAACTTTTAAATCCAATCAATTTGAATCCTAGATTAGATTCCGTCGACTCTCATAATAAAATTGCCATTCAATGTCACCTTCGGTGATCTGTATCATCCCCTTCTGCTACAAAAACAGACCAAATGATATTACATGCAAATTCCATCACATCAATCAAACAGAATTCGCCGTTGATATCCAAATTAAATAAATCTAAAAATTAATTAATTTGATTATATTAAATTAAAATTCAAAGAAATTAAATAATTTATTAGTTTTTTTTCATGGTAAAGGACGAGCTCATCAGGTTTCCACTTTAGACGTGAAGGTGAGGCCACGCAATCCCACGCAACGCCTGGTGGCTGTTGGTACGGAAGAGCTCAGCGGACGCATCACACACGCGCGCACACAGAGGTCCGGAGGAGAGCTCGGCGAACGCATGACACGCACACAAAGGAATAAATAAGCGAATAAATAAAAGAAAACATCAAACTATAGGCTTTTTTTTTTTTTTTTTTTGATAAAAAAGGGCAAGTGCTATGTTAACAAATGTAAAGCGAAGTGTTTACATACGGATGGGGAAGATAATAAAAAGCCGAACAAGACTTTATAAAACAGAATAATAACAACAAAACCAAAATAACGCCGAAAGCAGCCCAATGAAGCCCACCAATAATTAAATGGATGAAATGAAAGTTGTAGTGGCCGAGTCAAAACGAAAGGTTGCAGAAGCCTGTTAGCTGTAGTGATGGTGCTGGAGAAGACGAAAGGGATCAAGAGACACAAGTACAAGAACCGGCAGTGAAAGCACGCAATCATATCGAAAGCAGAGATAAAGCCCGGAACAGTTGCAAAATTTCAGCACCAGAAATAAAATTATATCCGGAATATATACCTTATGATAATGAGTTGGACTTCTATAGATATTGAAAAATTAAGTAGCTGCTGAACTGAAGCTGGTAGCGTAATAATAAAGAGGGACGCAAAACCGGCAGAACTTGCAAGAAAGTTGTTATGAGCAAGAACAACCATAAGTGCAGCACCATCATGGAGAAAGCAGCAGTATATAAGAATAATAAGCAGATGAATGTAGATGCAGCAGAAAGATAAATTACCATCCTTTCTTCGTATTGTTGATGGCTGTTACTTCTTATGCTGGCACCATAAGGACTGTGAAACGTTCCTTTTTGGTGCCTTAGAGGGCTGGTTTTCACATGAATCAAGTCTTGGATGACCACGGAGATTACTCTCTTCTTCATGCTTATCATGAAGATCTACAAGTTCATCTTTGGGATTCTGACTCACTTTGATGCTCAATGCAATCTACTTTATTCGGGAGGGTATTTCTGATGCAATCTACTGGAATTGTTCCCTTTTTTTTTTTGTTTTGTTTTTTGCACCAAGTTAGGGCACCGTTATGTTTATGGATGGACGCTTTAACCAGATTACTTCTTCAAAGTACAAGCTTACTATTTCAATAGGCCCTTAGAGTTCCATGTCAACCAAGCATCAAGATGTCATTTTCTACCACAATCAGGGTTTACATGGTTGATCGGGCAAGCTACTCGTGCAAGTAGATGTAACAAAGATGCCACAAAGCTCCATAGCATTTTCTTCTTCTTCTTTTGTCTGTGCTCCTGCTGATTACAATTCTTGCCCACCATGGATATATCCACATTAAAGATGTGGCAATAGAACATCCAACCGAAGAGACTCACCATATCCATGAGACTCGCACAATTATCTAAACCAATGCATAACTTTCTGCACGTGGGATATCATGGAAACTCACACATCTAGCATGAGTGCTGTACGGTAATGAACTACTTCACATCTTATCGTTTATATCACATATTATTTTCTTTTTTCAAATCATACATTGGATCATGTTTGGGCTCGATGATGTTGACTAATGTTTAGTAATTGGATTGATTTATATAAAATTATGTATTATGGAAGTGCATAGCCACTGTAGCTTGTGGAATGGATGGAAATTTTCACTTTTATGTTCATGTCATCAGAGTCCCAATTATGAATTGGCATTGCATGACGGATCACAATTAAAGTCTTCCGATCATTAAGTTAATTATTTATTATTTGATTGATTAGATCATATATTCTTTATTTGCTACACCTTAAACAAGTTAAGTATTATTATAAAATGAACCAGCTAGTGGCTTCTTTTGATCAGATTAAATAATTTGGTTTTTCTTTAAAAAAAAAGAAAGAGAGCAAGCCCAACCATAAATAATCAAATCAATAAATTAAAATAATAAAAAAAGTCATTAAACAAATTAAAATTAAAACTAATCCCGTACCATAGGTCCTATTTTGAGAAAATTCAACTAATGCAGAAAGAATTATTGATAAGTTATTAATCAAGCCAAACCAATAGACCAACTATGAGCTAGATGATCGATCATGGATTTACCGTCGTTTTGAGCGGTGGCACAAAAGTGCCAGCTGGTACATTGGTAGACCACGTCATTAATTATAATTAATTATCCAAATCAAAAAAATTATCAATTCAGAATAGGAATCACGCTGAGACCTTCCTTCCCAAATTCCCCGAGCCGAATCCGATTCGGACAGCTGAAACACCCAACCCGATTGCTTAATCCCATCCGTTAAATCTGCATCAAAGAGACAAAGATCACCATCACGACTGTCCGATCCCAATCAAACGAATAAATCTCGGATTCTATACTAAATTTCAGACCACCCCTCCGCCGAGGCTGGTGACCGCAGGTAATTTTAAACCCCGATCAAAGATCGCAACGTATCCTCCTCCTTCTCGCTCTTCCATTCGTTATAAGTGGGAGTCAGAGCAGTCTCCTTACTGCTCACCGCCTTTATTCACAGCTTTCCACCGCACAGAAGGCATGGGCGACGGGCCCAGCCTCTCCTCCAGGGCGAACGGTAACGGTGCTCGGACCCTTAACGGCGGCGACACCACGGCCAACGGTGGCGCAGGTGGCTCCGTGTCGTTACCGGACAACAAGGCCCGGCAGGATCGCGCCACGCACCCCGCCTACCGCCCCCTCCCCCCACTGGTTCCCCGCCGCCGCCGCCGCCGCCTCGGGTGCTGCTGCGCCTGCTTCCTCTGGTTGACCCTCATCCTGATCGCCCTCGTCTTCCTCGCCGCCATCGCCGCCGGCTTCTTCTACGTCCTGTACCACCCCGAGCGCCTCAGCTTTTCCGTCGACTCCGTCCGCCTCTCCGCCCTCAATATCACGCCCTCCGACGTCCTCACCTCGCGACTCGACGTCGCCGTATCCGCCCGGAACCCCAACGAGAAGCTCGTCTTCATCTACGACGACATCTCCATCTACGCCTACTCCGATGGTGTGGAGATCGGGGAAGGCTGGTTCCCCGCGTTCGTCCACGGCACCGAGAACACCACGGTGGTCAACGCCACGGTCTCGAGCTCGGGGCGGACCCTGGATCCGGGAGAGGCAGCGGATCTGAGGAAGAGGAAGGAATTGCCACTGGAGATCGACTTGGTGACGAAGGCCGGGATCAAGATCGGGGGCTTCAAGTCGAAGCGGATCGGGATTATGGTGTCGTGTGACGGTATCGAAGTCGGCGTCACCAAGGGGAAGGCGGCAGCCACCGCCGCCACCTCGCAGGCGAACGCCCGGTGCCATGCGAAGCTTCGGATCAAGATCTGGAAGTGGACGTTGTAGGTCAAATAATTCTATCATCAATTAAAAAAAGTAAAAAGAAAAAAAAAAGGTGCAGTGCGTGTGGTTTGTATTTTATTGGAAGGAAAAAGACAAGAACGGCCAGTTGGATCGCAGTTTTCGATAAGTTTTTCGTTTTTTTTTTTTTTTTTTTTTTTTTTAAAGTTTGTGGAATATATTAATCTGCTTTAATTTTCTCTGAAATTTTTTACTAGTTAGAGATAAGTAATTCATATATTAATGTCCTTTGATTTTCTCTGAAACTTTAGATGATTTGTTAGTTGTTAGAAATAAGTAATTCAAGTTCTCTTATTCTCTTTGATTAACCTGTTATAACCTATGCAGCAAATTACTGCAAGCCTTGAATTGAATCAGATCTCCATCTCTGTTAGTTATGTTCTTCGATCTGTCATATTAAGGGATGGTGTCGATGGAACCACTGGTCTGGGTGCTTCCCGCCCGCCCGAGGTTCTTCTCCTTTCAACGTTGTTGACTTGGAGCAATTGAAAAGAGAATTGGCAGAGCTGTTCCCATG